>JAHKKF010516872.1:0-29953 GCA_019740295.1 Labeo calbasu | reverse complement strand
TATTTAATTTTTTTTTTTTAGGGCCCTATTATTATTTATTTATTTTTTTCACAAATTTAGTTGTATCATTCCTAAATATGAAAAGTTAATAAAAAGTTAATTTTTCTGAATCCTTTTCAGTTATTTAATTTTAATCATCATAAAGCATGTTTAATCAATTTTATTTTACAAAACTTTATTTAATTTCATTTTAAAAAATCATAAAAATGTAATACTTTAACAGTTACTTTAATAGTGTTAACAGTAATAAAGCCCTATGAAACCTTTTTTCTGTTTCTCTTAACTTTTCTGGATTTATGATGACAGACTTATCAAAAATGAAGACATAAAACACTAACAATTTAACTCATTTGATTAACTTCATTAATAGTTTTAAATGCAATCAAATGATACCTTAACAATTACCTTTTTAAGCAAATAGATTTCCTGTTAAAATTAAAACAAGGAAGAAAAATTATGTGATATTCCTTACAAATAACATGTTATGGAGTTACATTATAGTATTATTTCTAGCTATTAAACCATCAATACAAAAAACAAAATGATTAATAAAATATTAAATTCATATTAAATTAAAATATAAAATGTGAACAAAAATAGAAAAACTATTATTAAATGAATTAAATAAAAACATGAATTACATTATTACATACTTTTGTGGTAGAAAAATAAATGTTAATGAAAACAAAGTATTATTTTTGGCACTAAATGCCTTCTCTTGTACTATTGCTGGAATGTCGATGAACATTCAGTCCAAAACAAACTAGAAGCAAAGCTCAGACAACACACAAGAGAGCTGCTGCATAAATAACGCAGCGAGCACAAACATATGCTCCAACACAAATTTATTACTGCTACTCTCGAAGTCAATAGAGGTGCTAAATACTGAAAGACTGAGGGAGACATAGTAATTCACACATTCACACTAACATAACATATACCAACACATAAACACACACTGAGCGCCATCAAATGAAGAACTCAGGAGGGTGCCGGTGGGTATCATTACACAAGCGGAAGCGAAGCCCACCCACTCTATCTGACCCTGATGGCTTCTGGCTGGCCAGACCGGAAAAGAGAATTTCATCCCCTCAGCTTCCTTTCAACACCTCCATGCAGCCTTCCAAAAGCCACAAATCCACTGAGCCTTCAATGATGAAGTCTTCAGAGATGATATTACCGATTACAGAGGAAGACAGTCTTTAAAAGACAACTAAAACCTTTGATCTTTAGTACAGATCGTTTCTCACATGCACCTCAAGCTCCTGAATTTCACCAAACTCAACACCTTCTCCAAGCCTCCAAGATTTTCCTGCTACAGAGCTCTTATTGAGAACTAATTGTGCCGAAGTCTAAGCTGTGAGACTAGGAAGTAAATCATTTTTCAAGCAACAATGGCACATTGCATAAGGAGCACAGTGCTGGTGGCTCTTCCTTAGTGAAATATTATCCTGTAGGAGACGCCAGGCTGCTTCTAATTGGCAGGTGGTTTGAGCTGTGTGGGGATAAACATCCATGCTCAGACGCTTTCTAATCTGATTAAGGTAAACGGCTCATCCAATGATACCTGACAAAGTTAAGACGTATTACAGCAAAGCTGGTCAGTCTGGCTGCAACGCAACACCAAATCATCAAGCACTACAGTGCATTTGATTCAATTCAATCCCATCCCATGAGGGCACGTAGCTCTTAGCCTCTGGATAGCCTGCGAGTGCCGGGGAAACTCTTCCTTCTGAACTCTATTAGCACATCGTGTACCAAAAGGCTATTTATAGAGAGCAGAGCATGATGGGAGAAGCCAGAGACGTCCTTATAGAATGTCTCCTCAATGGTGTGGGCATTTCACTGTCAAATGTCACTCACCTAAATTAATCATAGACGTACATATGACTGTAGCACTGATGCTTTAAAGGGGTCATCGCATGCAAATTTCACTTTTAGATGTTTGAACATTAACGTGTGTTGGCAGTGTATGTACAAATCTACCCTATAATGATAAAAATCCATGCAGTGGTTTTTAATTAATCTGTACAAATAAGATGTTTCGTGACGCTCCCACGATAGTTGATTGACATGAGCGTCTTACCTCAGATTAGCTGTAATAGTCCGACCTCCACTGTTTCGATGCCAGAGCAGGGATGTGTTAGACAAGAATATCTCCAGTTGAGCGACTGAGGTGTTGTGTTGCTGGATGTAATAATGAACAAGTGGTCGTCATTTACTCTCAACATCTGAGCCGCTGAAGATGCAGTGGATTACATTTGTTTGTGAAGGAAATGCGCCTCCCGATCTACATAAAAGCGTCTATGTTCGCGCAAATCATTCGTGATCCAGCTTCACCTACAGTAGAAGTGAGTATATGGGTTTTTTTATGAATCTCTGCAATCACCTTTCCTAATAACATGCTAGTTAGCAAGTTTCGTGGGTAAATGCGCTAATGCGGTTAAAGTAAACAATCTCTCAGAGCAGCTCATCATTCCACAGAGAGTAAAGAGGGGGGCGGAGCAAGCAGAGATAATTTGCATTTAAAGGAACAATCCCTCAGAATGGGATGATTTTTGCAGAGCTCATTTTGACAAGGTAAAAAGGGTGTTGTTTTACACAACCACTGAGAATTTTTAAGCAAAGTATATTAGACTTTTCATTAAGACCCTAAAGAATCATATCAACTTGTGGAAAATGGGCATCCGATGACCCCTTTAAAGAAGATGCAACAATTCGGAGAAGATGCTGTTGGTTTGAACTTTCTATTCATCAAAGAAATCCGAAAAAAATGTAGTGGTTTCCACAAAAGTGGAAGTCAGAAAAACAGAATTTACTGTATAACGCGGAACGTTATGGAATTTGCCAAATTTTGGTTGAATAAATCAAAAGTAGGTCATTACGCTTATATTATAACACAATATTGACTAGTAACTGTGAATATTCAGCTGCAAAAATACTATTTAAATATGAATCCTGCATGTTCTGCGTGTCTCTGTGTGAATGAATAGCGCAGACGTGCGGTTTTGTTTACTACACACATACTAAAGCACGTGATGCGCAGTGTTTACGGCCTCTGCCGCTTCAATATATGAGTACATGAAAACTAGGGTTGCAACGATTCCTTCATTCTATTATTCGATTAAAAAACAAATCGAATAATCGACTTTTGACAAGTAATCGTCAAAATAGTTGCACTCTTCACATATTAAACGCATTTAAAAATCATAATAAAGCATAATGCTATTAAGAATTCACAAACGCTATGATTCAATGAAATAAATATATGCGATGCAGGTTTAATATGTGCGCTTTAATTATTTATATGCGTGGAGGTTAAGTACGTGTGTCTCAGAGTGGCTCCGTTCACAGTAAATGCTGCTCAAACTCCATCTCTGCATGTTGTTGTGAGTTTGGGTTTATTATAACGTTCATCTGGGAACGCAACGTGCGCTTTTTCATCAGATTTGTAAGGCAAGTCATTTATAAACCTACGCACACAGGAGAATACATTAATATTGTTCTCAATATGCTAACTGTTCATCGCGATTTCAAAATAAAAGTTTAAACCCTCACTCTGAGTTTACATGTTTTGATGTCCACATATTTAAGAAATTACAGCGGCTGTAGCTTTTCTATCATAAAGAAATGGCCAAATATTAAAGATTAAGTGGACACTGAATTAAATGTTGTTTTGTCAATTTTAAACAAGGATCAAATTACGTAGTACAGTGTAAAAACAAACATCAGGCCGTTGGCGTCCCCTCTGCAATCAGTTGTTATAATGCATAATGTACATTAGCTCTATTGTTTATAATAAATGATGTATTTAACAGTTCTGTTCAGTAAAACCATACGATTACTTGATTTTAATACTTTATTGGAACTAAGTATTATTGCTATTACATATGTATTTTAGGTCTATTTTTATTACTACAAAAACATATATGTATCCAATTACTCGATTAATCGTCATAATAGTCGACAGATTATTCGATTATCAAAATAAATCGCTGGTGGCGGCCCTAATGAACACATAAACATAATCCGTAGAACTGCTCCGAGTCACTTCATGAGCATTTTACAGTTTCTTTTTACAAAAATTATCGTCGTATTACATACAAACAGAAGCTTAAAGGTCTTCACAGCAACCTATCAAAATAAAAGTTTGGTTTAACTTGAAGAAATTGTGACAGACTTAATGCAATGATACTACCAGTACTACTACTACTACTAATAATATAAAAACAATATTTCTAAGGAATATTTACCTGAAAAAATATTTTCCAGAATTTACCAGAAAAATGTAAATACACAACACAGTATTTCTGAAAATACATATTATATAAAAATCAATTAGACATGTTTTTGATTAAATAATGTAACCATTAAAATGGAATCCAGAAAATTAATAGAAACCACATAATTTGGTAAAAATAAAACTGACTTAAAAAAATTTACTTTTTGTTTAACTTTTTAATAAACTACTGTTAAATTGTGTACATTTCATGATTTCAATGAATTAGACATGCTTTTTTATTGATTTTTTTATTTAATCATTAAAAGAGAGTCTAGAAAAATTCAAATTGAATCCAGTACAATTAAAACAGAAAAAAAGGAATTCGGAAAATGGAAATTTAGGGAAAAATAAAATGGATTTCATATGGCCCTATACTGTGAAGCCTGCATAAAGCTAATAAACCATAATGTAACAAGCTGCAAGAAAACAAAACAGACTGGATGCCAAACAGATGCTACAGGGACTGTTTTTACAGTTGGTTGTATAATAGTGTTTCATACTGATTGTATGATGCTATTAGTTTGTGCTTCCTGACATTAGCTGGCCAGTTCCTCAGCGCTTATGCTACATGAGTTTTTGTGGACAGACAAAACAAAGCCTCATGCCTTGCAAACAAACATAATGTGTACTCTAATCAACCGGAATTATGAGCACATATTTGTAATTTGCTGCTCACTCAGAGACCAAAAAAGGCCTCAAGACTGTACGCCCGACCGCATTCGGTATGCAAGGCTAAGATTGCAACAAGAATGCAAAATGAGAGAGTATTCCCAAATAAAGTGGCAAGGAGACCGCCTAACCTTGACTGACCATTTTTCTTAGAGGCTTAAGGGTAAAAAGCTTTTAAGAAGCCCTAAAAGTCTCCATGACCTCATCGATCATGTGCGTCTACAACCGGATTCGCTTTATCACCTGTGACGGCGTTTGTCCCGAAACCCTCAGCAATGAGATTCCAATGCCAACTTCATTAAACTCCATCCATTATGCATAAAGGTGCGATCTATAAGCACCAACACCAGCGCCGCACTCAAAAACCGACATGCATTTGTCAGACGCTTCTTTGCTTACAATGAAACTGATAGCTTTCTGAAAATAGCCCCATCTGGCTTTGAAATATTCAGCAAGTGTGGCCAACATCCAAGGCCACTGGGTTAGGGAGGCTTTTCACCATACGAGGGGACCGGTGCGCAAAGCTTCATTTTGGAAAGGGGAGGTCGCGTTTATGCATGACAAACCTCGAAAGCTATGCTTCATTATCCTTTTTAGCTGTAGCTAGGAGACAGCGGCATCTTTTAATGAGATTCTTTAAATGTAATCCCACAGAAAGCTCTGAATATCAAAACCTGCAATGGCAATGGGAATTCCTGGCCATCTTGTTGCATCAAGCAAAGTTGTTTTAAGTGTCGTTACATTTATGTTTTTTAAATGAAAGGCCACAGTGCGTAACCTCTCTGAATGCACTTCATTTTATTTAAAAATGTAATTTTAAGTTAAAGGAAACTTCCTTTATGGGATTGCCCCATTAACTTCCAGTAATTTACACATTTTAGAAAATAAATGACATTCTGAAATTACTTCGTATTGCTGATTATGCTTTACTTGTATTAAACCTTGATTATTCTTTATTTTTAATCATCATTCACCTTAAATATGTTCACATACACTACTAGTCAAAAGTTTTTGAACAGTAAGATTTTTAATGTTTTTTAAAGAAGTACCTTCTGCTCACCAAGCCTGCATTTATCTGATCCAAAGTACAGCAAAACAGTAAAATTGTAAAATATTTTTACTATTTAAAATAACTGTTTTCTATTTAAATGTATTTTAAAACGTAATTTATTCCTGTGATTTCAAAACTGAATTTTTAGCATCATTACTCCAGTCACATGATCCTTCAGAATCATTCTAATATTTTGATGAATGAAAAACATTTATTATTATTATTATGCTGAAAACAGCTGAGTAGAATTTGTTTAGGTTTCTTTGATGAATAGAAAGTTTAGAAAAACAGCATTCATCTAAAATGAAAATCTTTTGAAAATTTCTTCCCCAAAAAAAGAAAAAAAATTATAATGACTTCAAGCTTTTGAATGGTATAGTGTATAATGTTACAAAAGCTTTTTATTTCAGATAAATGCTGATCTTTGGATCTTTATATTCATCAAAGAATCTATTTATGAAAAAAAAGGACTCAACTGTTAAATATTGATAATAATATTAGTAAAAAAAAAAAAACTTAAACAAGGATCATGTCACTGGAATAATGACACTGAAAATGTATCTTTGATCACAGGAATAAATTTCATTTTAAAATATATTCAAATAGAAAGCAGTTATTTTAAATAATAAAAACATTTCATAATATTACTGCTTTTGCTGTATTTTGGATCAAATAAATGTAGGATTGCTGAGAGAATTCTTTAAAAACATTCAAAATCTTACCGTTCAAAAACTTTTGACTGGTAGTGTAGTTACTAAGATGATAATAATACAAGAGGTGGCAGCTACGGCTTGATTTGAGAGTGTGCGCTTTCCTGCTCTCGAAACATGGACGGGCATAAATTAAGATTAATTTAGGACCCCAGCTTTAACACTTCATCACAAAAACAAAACACGCCTGGCTGACAGAGAAGCCAAGCATGGGAAACCAATATTTTTACTGCAAGATCTCATAATTCAAGCTTAGGAGGCATCCTGTCTCATTCTAAATCAAAGAGTACGTTAACTGCTCGTGAAGATACTGATATCAGGACATGAGGGATTCCTCTGTCATGTGATCCTCTCTAACAGACCTCTCATAGAGGAGGCATCCTCAGTCAACTGATACAACTTCATTGCATGGAAGCAGTGAGAGGTCGCTTTATGTCCCAAAACCAGATCCCGTCCTTCTGCTCCTCACTCGTCTAGTAAGACCCCCAACATGTGGACTACCATCTGCTTGTGCTCTAAGTGGCAGTAAAATGTTTATATCGTGTCGTTATCCTCAGAAAAGCAGCCGAAAGCCACATGAAAATAATTTGCGAGATTTATTTACTCGCATTAATTTGTTTGGGCTAATCTCATAACTTGATTTCACATTAGTGCGTGTTGTGTTGACTTAAGCAGGCGCAAGACCTCCATGGGGCTAAACGCTCTCTTGAGAACTAGTTAAATGAAGAAGCAATTAGAAAAAGCCACTGATAACTATATAAGTAGGAGTTTGTTTTCACGGAAGTGCTCTGGAATTCAATTAGAATTTGATACTACATTGTTTCAGTCAACTAACACGTTGGAAAAACTAGGGGTTTAACCACATTAGGCTTCAGATGGTGACCACAACAACTCAAAATGTGTCAAGAACACTTGGGAAAAGTGCCAGGCTGGAGGAGATATTGATTTGCTGGGCAAACTCACTAAAGTTTACTGAGTAAAATAAATCTCAATTTAGAAGCGCTGCAAAATCCAACGAGAGAATCGAGACACGCTAACATGAATAAAACGTTCAACGTTTGTGAAAAACAAACATGCAGCGCTGTTGAAGAAATAGTTTACCTAAAAATTAACATTTGTTGAATGTGTACTCAACCTCAAGCCATCCAAGATGTGTGATCTGAGTTTCATCAGAACAGATTTGGAGAAATTCGGCATTACATCACTTGCTAACCAATGGATCCTCTGCAGTGAATGGGTGCCGTCAGAAGTCTAAACAGCTGATAAAAACAAGCAATCTACAAGTAATCAACACGACTACAACCTATCAGTTAACGTCTTGCAAAGTGAAAAGCTAAACAAATTAATCCATTGAGATGTTCATAACATAGGCTGAACTATGAGACCTCTATCCATAACATTGATTTCTGCAATGAAAAAGTTGTCTCGTCTGAATCAGGAGAGAAATTTGCACAGATTAAATATGTAAAAAGAGTTCAAAACAGGTCTAAACAGATATGTCGGTGGATTTTGATGTGAGAGGACAACGGGATGGATTTTATAGTATCACTAGAGGAAGCAAACTAGTATTTTGGCCAGAAGCGATGTTTAAAATTAAAAAGCTTTAAAGATGGATTACAGCAAAACACACTGTTTACTAAATCATTAAATGTTTAGTAGATGTTAAATTGATTCTGTCTTCCACAGTAAGAGAGAAAACCATCTCCACTTCTGACCAGTACAACAATGAATTTGATACATAAACTGGGAAAATACATCCATAGTAGTGATAAACATACTTCTGGAGTGACACATCAGGAGTGACTGTACAGCTCTATACAGTACCAGTCAAAAGTTTTTGAACGGTAAGATTTTTAATGTTTTTTTTAAAGAAGTCTCTTCTGCTCACCAAGTGTGCATTTATTTGATCCAAAATACAGCAAAAGCAGTAATATTGTGAAATATGTTTAGTATTTAAAAGAACTGCTTTCTATTTGTTTATATTTTAAAATGTAATTTATTCCTGTGATCAAAGCTAAATTTTCAGCATCATTACCCCAGTCTTCAGAAATCACTCTAATATGCTGATTTGCTCAAGAAACATTTTTATTATTAATATTATCAATATTTAAAACAGTAAATTTTTCAGGATTTTTTTGATGAATAGAAAGATCCAAAAATCAGCATTTATTTGAAATAAAAAGCTTTTGTAAAATTATACACTATACCATTCAAATGCTTGGCGTCAGGGTTTTTTTTCCATTTATTATTATTATTATTATTATTATTCATTAACTTTCTATTCATCAAAGAAATTTGAAAAAAAATCTACTCTGCTGTTATCAACATAATAATAATAATAATAATAAATGTTTTTGAGCAGCAAATCTGAATTTTAGAATGATTCATGTGACTGGAGTAATGATGCTAAAATTCAGCTTTGAAATCTCAGGAATGAATTACATTTTAAAATATATTCAAATAAAAATCTGTTATTTTACATAGTAATAATATTTCAAAATTTTACTGTGTTTGCTGTATTCTGGATCAAATATATACAGGCTTGGTGAGCAGAAGAGAAAAACATTCTTTAAAAAACATTAAAAATCTTACCGTTCAAAAACCTTTGATTGGTAGTGTATCTGAACAGAAAACATGCTGGATACCAGACCACCATAAACTCCAAGAATGGCAAAGCCAGTTCACAAATATTTTGATTTCAGGTTCAGTGGAATTAAATAATTTGATCCGCTTAACAGGGCTCTAGCCACAAGCATTAAGATTGTTTGCTCTGATGCTTAGGAAAATAACTGTGATCAAGTACAGTGCATTCATGTCAAACTCATCGTTGCCTAATACCATGAACAGAAGGCAGCAGGCTGGAAACACTTGTTTTGAGAGTCACAGCCAGGAGCTGGCAAACATACACTGTAAAAATCAATACATTCTTATTCAACATTTTAGTCTTTGATTTCTAATTAAAAAAAAACATGAATCAAATTGTCCAATATAAGAACATACATATATATGTATACGTATACGTTTTTTATATTTCAAAAAAATAATCATTAGCTTTAAAAATCGTATGGATTAATAAAAACTTAAGAGCATCAGCAGCAAAGCCGCAGTGATTCGGCTGTCAAAACAAAAACATCCAATATTAAGTCAGAAAAACAGCGGCCACTCGCCTTACCTTTTTCTTGACAAGAAGAAAGGATCTCTTCCTCCTTTGGATTTGCTACCTGGGTAATGATGGACGTGTTGTCCATGGAAACGGGATTTTATTCCTCCTCAGTCACTTATGTTTTGATAATTTTCAGCTAGCCTGATGCTAGCGAGCTAGCGGTGTGAGTCCAGATGGCAGACGCACCATACACCGCACACGGTCTTACACCACCGCATCCAAATAAACATACAACACACACTTCAAGATCATACGGCGAGGGGTGCGAGACGAGATACTCCTGTCAGATGGCGGGAATCGGCGACATCTCAACCCTCGTGTGATTTGAGGTCTATGGAGATCAGTGACAGAGTGTGTAATAACAAAGAGTCTGATCTGCAGCCGCGCTTTCGCTCCCCTTGTGCGTGTGTGTGTGTGTGCGTGTGTGGGGGCGCGCGCACACGCACACGCACACATACACACACACACGCACACGATGTGACCGTGTGAAACTACCCGTTACGAAAATGTACCATGGTAACCATAGTTACTGCAGTTACTTTTACTTTATATTAACAACACTGTCATAAAAAGTGGGAAATGAAAAAGTATGATTCTATGAATTATTAATTTATTATGATAATTTAGCAAAAAAGGTGTAGCGTATATGTAGGTACAAATTCTAAATAATTGTACTGCTTATTTAGACTTTTAATGATTCATTTTTAATTAATTAATTATAATTTGTCATTTTGGAGAGGACTATCACCTTAAAACGTAATATATTATGCAATGTATGCCCTGCAAAAATCTTTTAAATCGTTTTCGTCTTGTTCTCTGACTTGTTTTTGTTAAAGTAGCCTAAAGTTTAATAACAGCTTGAATATTTTTTGAACCATCTAACAAAGATAAGGCAAAAGCACATAAAATAACAACAAAATTACTCCCTCAATTAGTGAATTATTATTATTACTATTATTATTATTATTATTATTATTAACCTAGTTTGTCATCTCTCACTTAGAACAGAAAAACTCGCATTTATAGTCATTTCAAACCTGTTTCAGTCAGACCTAATAACCTGAAACCATAAAGATTTAAAAAACCTAAAAAAGTGGACTGATGCTGAAAACGATATAATCGATAGCACATTAAGTGTAAGCATCTGTGGTTAAAAGGGAAATGATTTTGCTAAGATACTAAGCAAAATCTAAGAGAAATTGCAGTGATTTCAGAAATGTTTTAATGACAGAAAGAGGTGGGAGGGTTACTGAATATTTTATGAAGGTGGGTGTTTGATCTTAATGTTTAATAAGGCAGCCTGCGTGATGCAACCATCACTTCAACATAGTTTTACAGCCTATTTAAATACCATATCACATTTTTGACTATTAAAAGAATACATTTTGCTCGTTGGCTGTAGCTGTTGAACTGCTAAATTAATTATTAGATTTTGCAAACACCCTGTTCTATTTTAACTCAAAAGAAACATTCAAAAATACAGAATATTCTTATGACCACATGTATGGAATACAAATAGGTTAATAATGGTATATAACTAACGCAGATCGTTTATATGAAAAGAAATGACGGTGTTTAATTTGTGGCGAATGGTTTTAGAATATAAACTGATAGATTCACTATTTATTGTTATTCCACAGTTGCTAAATTTGAGGCGGATTTACATGTATGCTTATACTGACATCTTGTGGTCGAACAGTGAAGTGTTAATTGAGTAATTACTCATAGTTTACATGGACAAGTGCACCTTGCAAATGTGTATTTACACATATTTACCCATGCATGGTTTTGTTTTTTCAACTCATTGTCTGCCCTGACAGTTGAGTGTTTTGTCTTGTGATTGAAGATGATGGATAAAGGCTGAGATGAAGTCAGTTTTATTCATTTAGCTGATGTTTTCAACAGAAATTCGTACAAATGAAGAATTCTGCAAAGCGTTTCAGAGGAGATATTATGTTATATTAAAACAGTACACTTGAGTAATAGGTACACTGTAAAAAACTCATTTGTTTACTCTGCTGATTAATTTTTTTTAGCTTAGTCAACTAAAATATATAAGTAACTTAAAATTTCAAGTTGGCTAAACTAAAAATTTTAAGGCAGTGGGGTAACAAATTATTTTAAGTTGAAACAACTTTTTGGAACTTTTTTTTACAGTGTAATAGGTTAATGCAGAACATAAAAACAAAAACAAGGTAAAACAAACAAACAAACAAAAAAAAAAACATTCATACTGCACACATCCAGCAGGCCAAAAGCTCAATGTGGGTCCTCAACCACACAAAAAATTTAAATAAAATAAAAATTTATGTTCTCACCACAGGTGACGTTCACCAGAGCAGGCACTTCACCAGAGGTAAATCAATAACAGTTATATTTTGAACAATATTTCAAGTGCAATCTATGAGATATGTTGTATTTTAAATTCAAATTTTCTTTGTAAAAGGCAAAAAGTTGATCACACTGATTTAAGGATTCATTAGTTTGTATATACATTGCACCAAAAACTATCACAACGTCTTAGTTGATAATTTAATGTACTTTATTTTTGACAACATAGGTTTCGGTCATGACTGCACATTTTCCGTAGTGACAGTATTGCTTTGGTAGCGACCACATCACTTTACAAAATTTTAACCCACATACTAAAACATTACTAAAACATTACTACTTACTGCAGATTTTTCAGACTTTTGCACACATTTACCTCAAAATGATGGGGCATATCTACGTACCATGTAGCTATGAGAGAGAGTGACACATAAATATTTCCTGATCATAAATGTAGGAGTGTAGTTAAAATCAGTCTCAGCCAATGGATCAAAACATACATTGTTTTGGTAGTGACATTTGTGGGTTTCAATAGATAATAGGACTTTAGTAAACATCTAAGATTTGAATACTTAAATGCTTTATAAACGTGTTTTTTTTGGTTGTGGGACAGCAGTTTGGACCAATTCTGTAGACTGGGCCATATATTTACTTTGATTGATATCTAGAATCATAACACTGTTAATGGTAATATCCTGAACTACTTAGGTCTTGAACTCTACACCATTCATCACTGGGTGTAATGTATTAGCTGTACTTCATCATAGTGAAGTCCTCGATTTTCTGCTACCACACTGACAGGTATATACATTTACACATATATAGTGAAGTATTATACATTTTAAATGGACATATATATACACATTTTCATTCAGTCGTAGCCGAGAACTGAGTAGCAACTTTAATCTTTATGTCCCTCCTGTTTTCTGTCTCTTTCCCTTTACTTTACATTTTCAGACTGACCACAGGACGTGGTGGAAACCAAAGGAAATTACAGCAGAGTTTGGACCTGCTATGCAGAGCTTGGTCACTGTGAGTCAGTCCTGGGCCCTGCAATGAACTAAAACTAGAATTATTAACTTTCAATGAATAAAAATTAAATTACATAAAATTAAAATAAATTAATAAATAAGTAAGCACCCAGTTTCATAGGCTTTATTTATTTATTTTTTATTTTTTGGAGAATGGATGTTAAAAAAATCAGGAGAATGTTTATGTTTGTTACCATGAAACCTGTATTTAGGTAAATGCAACACTGCAGTAAATAAGTTGCAAAAAGAAAAGGCTGAACAAGTGTTCTTTGAAATAAGAAGTCTATGTATTATAGAAACTATAGTAATGATAACTAAACTACAAAATGAGTCAATTGTCAAGAGCTGACTTTATTTTCCCCCAGCTAAAACCAGCCTAAGCTGATCTTAGCTGATCAGCAGGCTGGTTTTAGAGGGGTTTTGGCCACTTCCTTAGCTGGCTAGGCTTGTTTTAGCTGGTCAGGCTGACAGATCAGCTGGACCAACCAGGTAAAACCAGCCTGACCAGCCTAGCCAAAACCAGCTACAGCTATCTTAGGCTGTTTTTAGCTGTTTTTTTTTTTTTTTTCAGCAGGGCAGTCACTGATGTGAATTAGGCCCGAATCTCCTGTTATTTTAGTTTCAAAACAGGGGAATGATTATATTCTTTCTATTTAAAATTATTTATTATTAATTGTTACTTTTAAAAGCATTATTCATTCATTTATCAGTCATTTATTCATTAATTCACAATGTGTGGAATTCAGTAAGTCATTAATATTTTGGGTGGTGGTAAATATTTATTTATTTATCGTTTGTTTTTGTTGTTTTTTTTGTTTGTTTATTTACTTACCCACCCAAGATTTTTTCTTTAATGTGTTATTTTTATTGTAATGTATGACTTTATACAGTGTTAATTCTTTTTTCTTTCTTTCTTTTTATTTATAATGATTTATTATTAAATGTTACTTTTTCTTTTTTTATTTCTTATTTATTTCATTTTATTTATTTCATTTTCATTCATTCATTCATTCATTCATTCATTCACAAGGTGTGAAATTCAATAAATCATAAAATATTTATTTATTAGGCTTTTGTTTGTTTGTTTACCCACCCAAGATGTGGACTTAAAGAAATAAATACACTGAAAATATTTAAGAATATTACAATAATACAAGAAGCGCGATTTATTCTTACCTCGTTCTTTTATTATTATTTAGCTTTTTTTTCGATTCAAATTTTTTATTTATTCTTTTTTATGTCAATCGCTAAACGTTAGATTTTGACGAATGTGTCATTTTTCAACTCAACTCCATTTCAACTATACAAAAAAAATGGCGAAAGTACCGAACTGAATCCCCGCCTTCACTTACTCATTTCTGGAGATTTCATCATTCAGTTCCGCGGTGTGGTTGCTCCTCCTCTCGGTCCATGCTGTCTCTGCGGAGCGCAACATCAGCACTCCTCCTCAGGACCAGTACACAGATCGCCACCGTCCGCACGGTTCCGAGGGTCCGATCTAGTCCCGTACGCCTGTGTGGTTCCCCTCCGATCAGAGCGCTCTACCTGTCGGGCTGTTTGTGGAAGAAGAAGAGAAGCGCGTGGCTGGAGATGACGGAAGGACAGAATATGGATGGCAGTATTGAAGAGGTTCTGGCTCCACTGAGGCTGGCAGTAAAGGAGCAGGTAACACGGTTATGAAAGACAATAACAAGCATATGTAATGTGCTGCATTGTTATTTCACAAAGCCATACATTGCATTAAACACCTATATGCTTTTTATACGAGGGAGTGCCATGCAATCAAATATCCCTTTAAATTATGCAAAATGCTTTAAATGGCTTGTTATGGAAAACCTCATAATGCATTTTTGCAAAAGTGATGTTGTATAGAAAAACGACAGGGCGGTGGCTATATTTTGGGTTTATACTGCTGGATGATTCAGTCTGTCAGTGCCACGTTTAATATGAGCCATTCTGACATAGAGTGCAGAAACCAAAAGACAGAGGGTGGAGGAAATCATAGCGAAAACGAAACTCAGTTTTTTTCTAGGAAATGTTTTGCATACATTCGTATTCTAATATATAGCAATCATAATAATAAACGTTGCGTTTGCTGTTGTTTATTTTTCCTCAAAGGGTGATCTTGTGCGTAAGCTGAAGGCAGAAAATGCTCCTGAAGTAGATGTCAATAAGGCCGTGGCAGAACTGAAAGCTCGCAAGAGAATCCTTGAGGCCAAGGTGAAAAATGTTATGATGTCATTTATCTTTCTTACATAACGTGTAGATGCTGTTAAAGATGAAATGTGTAGTTTTTATGATAAATACTTTTTCTTGTCTCAGTTTAATGTGTATAAACAACTATAGAGTGCAACAGTGCCCGCCTACTTTTCCAACAGCTTTGGTTCAGGAGTTTTACCTACCTGTTAGTATTAGTCTACCTGTTGCTATTTTTACCACAACCAAGCTCGGAAAATAAAATAACTGATACGATGCCACATTGTGCGGCTTTTGGTTGTAATTTTCAGTCAGGGGGGCAACAAGAGAAACGATGTAATCTTCACTGCTTTCCTAGTGATAAGCTGAGGAGAAAAGATTGGGAAGATGCCTGTGGACGAATAAAACTAACCAAAGACTTGCGTCTTTGTTCTCTCCACTTCAGGCCTGATGCCTTTGAGGCTTTTAGTAAACCACAGCTACTGAAAGAGCTTACAAACAGCAGAGACAAGAAACGCTAGATACCATCTTGGCAGGATGTAAACATGGCAATGCTTAGTTGGTACAGCATTTGGTTTAAGCCTACACTTACATACATTGCTACCTGTAAGCTTTTTTTAGTAGCTGTGGACATCGTATTAGTATTTTATTGTGGTATTGTGGAGTTGTTGTTGTAAAAATAGCAACAGGTAGCGACAGTAGATCACACAGTGCAACCTTTTGACGTCATCAAAATAATGGCGCCCCCCACAGTCCCAAAATAAGTATAAAACAATGTGGATTTTTAAAATAATGTAAATCTTTTATGGGTTTTCTACTACATATTTCAGTAAACCATACAAGTCTTAATACCCGGGGTTCCCTTTAAATAAATATTTCCTATAGAGATTTTTACAAAGGCTTTGTTAAAGCTTTATGAGTTTACAAACCAACCAGCTTAGAGATAAATCACAACATTACAAGCTTCCAGTTTGAATCAAACGTTTATGAAAATCAGACCAAGTAAATTATGTATGTATGCATAGTATGGGTGCTAATGCTTTTCACCATTTTCTGATTGGTGAAAATTTCTTTGTAAAATCATGGTTAATGTATTTTGACAAGGAATTTCAGTATTAAATGTAAAATAAGTTGAAATGATGTGGGCACAGTAGGTCTTTATTGGTTTATAAGTTACTGTTATAAATCAATTCCCTCGTAGAGAAAATTAATGAGCTTTTAACCTTCAAAACCTGACTGTTGCACTCTTACTTTAGCTGTTTGTAGTGGTTCTTGTCATGTGTCTGCCAGCAGCTATACTGGTTCAACCAATGGTGTGTGTTTGGGGGCGGGACTGTTTGTTTGACCAGCCAATGGTGGGTGGTGGGAGTGTTCTGGAAACCTTTTAAAAACAGCCATTATTTTTACAGTTCTGTTTGATTATGCTAGTAGTGCACACACATTAAAAACCAAATTTTTTCACATCAGAAGACCGGTAGCTTGAATAAGTGACTTTTAGTAAATTTTATGTTTATATGTCCTATCATAATGATTTACAAAGTTTATTTGACTCTTTTTCCATTTTGCAGGAGCTTGCCTTACAGCCCAAAGATGACATTGTGGACCGAACCAAGATGGAAGACACCCTAAAAAGACGTTTCTTTTACGACCAGGCATTTGCTATCTATGGCGGTGTGTTTTCTGTTTATAAATATTTTAGTAGCTTTGTTTTAGCTGTATTTTGAATTTGAAAGGTTAGTCTTAGAGGGATAGTTCACCCAAAAATTAAAATTCTGCAATTAATTACTCACCCTCATGTCGTTCCAAATCCGTAAGACTTTCGTTCGTCTTCAGAACACAAATTAAGATATTTTTGGGTGAACTGTCACTTTAACAAAATTGTATGGAGCAACTACTAAAAGTAATTAGGATTGCTTGTTATTGTCATCTAATAGTTTTCTTTATTTGTGTGTGGGGGGGGGAAAGGTGTGAGTGGACTGTATGACTTTGGGCCCGTGGGATGTGCTTTGAAGAACAACATTCTTCAGGTCTGGAGGCAGCACTTTATCCAGGAGGAGCAGATTCTGGAGATCGACTGCACCATGCTTACACCAGAACCCGTTCTCAAGTGAGCATTCATCTGGTTATTCTCCCTTTTATCTGTTCATAATCTCTGTTATTCTTACACAGTGCTTTTGTTGCGTTTCAGGACATCAGGGCATGTGGATAAGTTTGCCGACTACATGGTCAAGGATGTCAAGAACGGAGAGTGTTTCCGTGCTGACCACCTCCTTAAAGGTTTGTCATTGTTTCTTAAAATAACAACTCCTCCAGTAGTACTGTATAATTTGACTGTGTTGAGACATCCTCCGATGCAAAAAAAACAATAGGATCTGTAAGAATCACAAAGGCTTTGTTAGGCCTTCAACCAGACTTTATGATTTGTGGACCACCAACCTAACTGAAATGAAAAAGTGCTTTATTTAAGCTAAATCTGGTTAGTTCACCCAAAAATTAAAAGACTGTCATTAATTACTCACCCTCATGTCGTTCCAAACCCCTTAGACCTTCGATCATCTTCGTGACACAAATTAAGATATTTTTGATGAAATCCAAGAGCTTTCTGACCCTACATATACAGCAACGTAACTACTATGTTCAAGGCCCAGAAAGGTAGTAAGGACATTGTTAAAATAGTCCATGTGACATCAGTGGTTCAACCTTAAAAGGAGAAGTCCACTTCCAGAACAACAATTTACAGATAATGTACTCACCCCTTGTCATCTAAGATGTTCATGTCGTTCTTTCTTCAGTTGTAAAGAAATTGTTTTTTTGAGAAAACATTTCAGGAATATTCTCCATATAATGGTCTGCTATGGTGCCCCGAGTTTGAACTTCCAAAATGTTGTTTAAATGCGGCCCAGATGCGGTTGTAAACGATCCCAGCTGAGTAAGAAGGGTCTTATTGAGCGAAATGACCGGTTGTTTTCAATAAAAAAATACAATTTGAACACTTTTTAATCTCAAATGCTCGTTTTGTCTTTCTCTGCCTGAACTCTGTGTGGTTCAAGACAGTTCAAAAACTCTGATCATATTTTCTCCCTCAACTTCAAGAAACATTTCAAAATCATCCTACATCACTGCAGAAGTTCCAAATTGTATTATTTGTATGAAAATAACTGATCGTTTCGCTAGATAAGACCCTTCTTCCTCAGCTGGGATCATTTACAACCGCATTTGGGATTGTTTGAAGCCGCATTTAAACTGCGTTTTGGAAGTTCAAACTCGGGGCACCATAGCAGCCCATTATGTGGTGAAAAATGCTGAAATGTTTTCCTCAAAAAACATAATTCCTTTACGACCGAAGAAAGAAAGACATGAACATCTTGGATGACAAGGGGGTGAGTAAATTAACTGTAAATTCTTGTTCTGGAAGTGGACTTCTCCTTTAATTTTATGAAGTAACGAGAATACTTTTTGTGCGTAAACAAAAATAACGACTTCATTTAACAATTTCTTCTCTTCCGTGTTAATGCACATTCATGACACTACCAATACGCATGTACAACTTTATTGCACATATTTCCATTGTTACATTTCAGTAAAATACTACTACTACTAATAATAAAAATGCTTGCAATTTCTTTTATTTTTTAGCTCATCTTCAGAAGTTAATGAGCGACAAAAAATGTTCAGCGGAAAAGAAAGCTGAGATGGAAGGTGTCATCACTCAGGTATGTCTCATATTTAATGCAATAAGGTTAAATATAGGACGATATCTATAAAATACAACATTTTAATAATCATTCTTATTCTATATCGTTGGAATAATTTTTAGAACTTTTTTTCCACCTTAATAATCTTGTTCATTTATTATGGCAGCATTATCGTCCATTGATATGGACACTAATATAGTTCTTAAAGTTTTTGATGTGAGGCCTTTACTGTTATTGTTTTTTTTTTTTTTTTTTTTGATTGATTGATTGATTAGTAATGAGTTTACTGTTTTTTTTTCCCAGATGGATAACTACACTCAACAGGAGCTGGCAGATTTGTTTGTGCAATACAATGTCAAGTCTCCTAGTACAGGAAATGATCTCACACCTCCCATCTCATTCAATCTGATGTTCCAGACCTCCATTGGGCCTGGGGGCAACATGCAAGGGTATGTTTGACACAACCAGGCTACATGTTGTCATTTAAAAAATCCAAAGTGAGAAAACGGATGCATTACTCTTGGGGCTACATTATTTCCATAGCTATTTGAGGCCCGAAACTGCTCAGGGAATCTTCCTCAACTTCAAACGTCTTTTGGAGTTCAACCAGGGAAAGCTGCCATTTGCTGCTGCCCAGATCGGAAACTCCTTCAGGAATGAAATCTCCCCTCGCTCTGGGTTGATTCGTGTCAGGTGCGAATTATGAATTCCCTTTGAACATTTGGTTATTCAGATGTCACATTTTTTTATTATGATTTTTAAAATGTACTGAATGGAATATTTCTCCCCATAGAGAGTTTACGATGGCTGAGATCGAGCACTTTGTAGATCCGAATGAGAAGATTCATTCCAAGTTCTCCAATGTTGCTGATCTGGAGATCTTGCTGTACTCGTCCAAAGCACAGACTAGTGGGCAATCTGCCCAGATAATGAGGCTGGGTGATGCAGTGGAGCAGGTCAGTGAAGATCTCATTCATGAGTATAATTAACACTTTGTTTGTACTAACAAACTTTTGTATTGTCTAGGGCGTCATCAACAACTCCGTCTTGGGCTACTTCATTGGAAGAATCTACCTTTATCTCATCAAAGTTGGTGTTGCAAAAGACAAGCTACGTTTCCGTCAGCACATGGACAATGAGATGGCCCACTATGCCTGTGACTGCTGGGACGCTGAGACCAAAACCTCTTATGTACGTTCAGGTTTTGCTTCAGAAGCTTCTGACTTCATCTCACAATAGAATGGGTGTTTATTTATGTGTTTGTACATGCTGTTTTTCAGGGGTGGATTGAGATCGTGGGCTGTGCTGATCGCTCATGTTATGATCTTTTGTGCCACGCACGGGCCACCAAAGTCCCTCTGGTTGCTGAGAAACCCTTAAAGGAACCCATATCCTTCAACTTCCATCAAGACTTAAAAAATTTGTTTACTCCAGAATTAAAATTTCCTGGTAGTTTTCTCACCCCATTTCATTCAAAATGTTCATGTCTTTCTTTCTTCAGTCAAAAAGAAATTAAGGTTTTTGAGGAGAACATTCCAGGATTTTTCTCCATATAGTGGACTTCAATGGAAGCTAACAGGTTGAGGGTCCAAAATGCAGTTTCAATGGAGCTTCAAGGACTCTACACGATCTAAGCCAAGGAATAAGGGTCTTATCTAGCGAAACAATTTGTTATTTTCTAAAAATAAATACAAAGTTGTATACTTTTACAACTTCACGTGTTACAGTCACGTAGGAAAGGTCATAAGTACCGACCCAATGTTTACAAAGCGACCATGCAAAGAAAGTCAAATGCCCTTTACCTTTAAAAAAAAGGTAAAACGGCAATGTCGGGACGATTTTGAAGTTGGAGCAGAAAATAAGATGGAGTTTTTTGCCCTACCCTACCATTTTGAACCGAATACTCTCGAATACTAACCGTGCATGACTTTTCCAACGTAATTACGTAATGTGCAAAGTTGTTATCGCGGAGCTACTGCAAGGCGAGCATTTGTAGATAAAAAAAGTCTATACATTTTTAATTTTTTTTTAGATAATGAGCGATTGTTTGCTAGATAAGACCCTTATTCCTTAGCTGGGCTCATGTAGAGCCCTTTGAAGCTGCTTTGAAACTGCACTTTAGACCTTCAACCCATCAATCCCCATTGAAGTCCACTATATGGAGAAAAATCCTGGAATGTTTTCCTCAAAAAAACCTAATTTCTTTTCACCTGAAGAAAGAAAGACATGAACATCTTGGATGAAATGAGGGTGAGTAAATTATCAGGAAATTTTAATTCAGGTGTGAACTAATCAAAGCATTTGGATGGGATCTGAACTGTCTCAACACAGAATGTTAGTTCTGTTTGTCCTCAGTCAGCTTCCTTAACTGCTTCACACAAAGTTGTAAATGTTGTCCAGTTCGAGCCAAACAAAGGAGCCATCGGCAAAGCGTACAAGAAGGATGCCAAGTTCGCCATGGAATACCTGGCCATCTGTGATGAATGCTACATCACAGAGCAAGAGAAACTTCTCAACGAGAATGGGTATGATGATGAAAGTACTCAAAAATTTGTAAATGAGCGCCAAATATGAAGATTCACAATATAAAGGCAGATACACCACCATTTAAAAGTTTGAGGTTTGAAATTTTGATGTAATTTATTCCTGTTATGGCAAAGCTGAATTTTCAGCATCATTACTCCAGTCTTCAGTGTCACATGATCCTTCAGAAATTATTCTAATATGCTGATTTTTTTTATTTTCAGTGTTAAAAAATAGCTGTGCTGCTTAATATTTATTTGAAGTAGCAATATCATAGTTATTTTTCTCTGTAGCACTCACCAATGTTATTCTGTTCGTTTATTGGTTTCTTCTGTCATTGCAGCGAGTTCACCATTGAGACTGAGGGCAAGACTTTCAAACTCACCAAGGACATGGTTAACGTCAAGCGGTTCCAGAAGACCCTGCATGGTAAGAGACAAAAGCTAAGTTTTTCATTTAAACAACAAGTGACTTAAAACTGACTATAATTGACATCTGCTCCACAGTTGAGGAGGTTGTTCCTAATGTGATCGAACCCTCCTTCGGCATCGGGAGAATCATGTACTCCATCTTTGAGCACACATTCCGTATCAGGGAGGGTGATGAACAAAGAACGGTAAACGCAGTATGCTGTAATAGTCTGTAATTAATAATTTCATATGTTTGTCTTGCTTTATTTATGAACTTTGCTGTTTTCTGTCTTCAGTATTTCAGCTTCCCTGCCACAGTTGCACCATACAAATGCTCCGTCCTTCCACTGAGCCAAAATCAGGAATTTATGCCATTTGTTAGAGAGTTGTGTGAGTAGTTTAGCACTATTACTTATATAGGGCCCTTATAGACGTGCGGTTTCATTTGCGACACACATAGTGAAGTGTGAACACATAATGTCTAGAACTGCATTTTACCATTTCATTTGAGAAAAAACTATTTTCATATCATATACAAACACAAACTTAAAGGTCTTTCATCAAAATATAAAGTTGTGACAGAAATATATTACTTAATGTAACGATAGTACTACTACTAGTATAAAACTGTTATTAAACCATTTATTTTTTTAAGGAAATTTTAAAGTATTTCTTGGAAAATAAATAAAATAATGCGTTTTTAAAAAAATAAAATCAATTAAAGATGCTTTTGATCATTACAATTAAATGAAATCATTAAAATGGAATCCAGAAAATGAACTGAAACACCATTATTTGATTAAAAAAATAATACTGCATTTGAAGGGGGCAAAAACTATTTCATAGAGCCTTATAAATATCATTTTTGTTAAACTTTTAATAAATTGCTGTTAAATTGTATATGTTTCATGATTTCAATAAATTAGACATGCTTTTTGATTCATATTTTTAATTTAACCATTAAACCAGAGGGTAAAAAAATTCAAACTAGAAAAAAAAATGGAATCCCGAAATTAATATTTGGGAAAATTGGGGCCCTACTTATAAAAATGTATAGATACTATCCAAATAATAAATTGCAATTAATGCTTTGCTCTACAGCTGACGCCCTGACCAGGAATGGTGTCTCCCACAAGGTGGATGATTCCTCAGGATCTATCGGCAGACGCTATGCCAGAACGGATGAGATTGGTGTGGCATTCGGTATCACCATCGATTTTGACACGGTTAATAAGACGCCTCACACGGCCACTCTGAGAGACCGTGACTCCATGAGGCAGATCAGGGCTGAGGTAAAGCGGTTGGCCATGTTTTTGCATATTAATTTCATTAACTGAGGCAATGTGTTGACTGTTTTGCTGTTTATTTACAGGTTAGTGAGTTGCCCGAAATCGTTCGTGACCTGGCCAATGGTGCCGTCACATGGGCAGAGGTGGAAAGCAAGTACCCCATCTTTGAAGGCCAGGAGACCAGCAAAAAGGAAACTGTGGAAGAGTAGACTCTCTATTCGTCTATCTCATTTGCCTTTTCGCTGAAGGCAGTCAAGGACATTTTTACATTTGCATTCATAGGATCAAATTTATGGCAATTGTAACATATAACCAATCAAAGTGCACCAGATGTTCCACAAAACTGGAACTATAATTATGTACTCCTTGAGGACCTAAGGATGACTAATTAGGTTACTGTACTAGTAAAAGGGTTTCACCATTCCTGTCCATGGGTTGATAAATAAAGACATGAATCACATGTATGGTCGAATAAATCAAACCAGCACTTTCTGGACCTGTAACAGTGTGTTGAGTCAGTTTTTTTATAGTGAAAAAAATGCACTGAGTATGTTGACCACATGAGGGCGTAACACCTGCCAGTTGATTTTCCATAACTTACTGTCCTTACTGTAGTCGAATACTCCCCAATACAGACTATTATAGGTTTGTTCTTAAATGTTTTTATTAACAGAAACTGGGAGATATATTTGATAAATTATAATTAACTAGTCCTTTTTGTGAGTTAGGTTTCAAGAACTGTGTTCTTCCTTTAAAAATGAGTTATTGGGGGATTATTTAATTTATTATTTTAATATAAATAAATTTTGGTTTCCATATTGATTTTGTGTGGGGTGTTTGTTACCATTTCATATTAGCGTTTGACTTTTTTTTTTTTTTTTTTTTTTTACATATTTCTATATTTTATCAATACACTGAAAAACAATTTAGTGTGAAAAYATAAAAAAAAAATGCTAGTAAATTCACTATTCATTACAAATTGGCAGATAGCACATCAAATTAAACTCAAAATTTTGAAGTATAAAGGAAAAACAGTATTTTCCTGTAAACTACACTCTACTAACTACACTTTTTATTTACATTAAATAATTTTTTACACTGTACGTTTTGTCATCATTAAACTGGTTAATATTTTTAATGTTTCTCAGTTCAAAGCTTGATGATATTGACCCTTGATCCCTATTCAGACATGCTATTAATATTTAAGCAGGAATATGTTAACGTGACATTGTTCTGCTTACAACCTGCTGATCTGTCAAAACTTGCTAAATTGAATCATCATGGCTAAATCTGGTATTTCAGGTATTGTTAATATGGTACTCATACACAGTGGTTTCACTTAGCACTTGAAATGCGGCTAATATAAATTGTTTTCTTTTATAGATGTATAAAGGGGGTTTATTCAGGTTAGAAGATAGAAATGGTGGCCCTGTCTAAATTGTCAACAGGCTATGATCATCCAAAAACAACCTTGACCCTGACAGAAACAGGTGTGGAAGAGTGTGAATGTATGCCAGGGCTCCTGGCTTTTCTTAAAGGCTGCTAAAGAGCTAATGGCCTAAAATACACACAAGTTATTTTAGGGGACTGCAACAGTCCAATCTATTATGAGTCTGTTCATTTAACTATGTAAAAATATGTACTGATGAGTGGATTCTGTGTTGGTATCTAGTATTAACATGCATATTTATACAGGAAACGCACTTATAAATTATACTGTACCTACAGAGATTTGTCCATGATCTTTAGATATCTTGTATTATCATTAATGGCTTATCTCACAGAGTTTACTTACACCGTGTCTACACCGGATACGACAATTGTGGCGTCACATCGTGCCGCGCCGAAACCGTTTGAGGCTGAGGACGCGACAAGCGACCGTTGCAAATCATTTAAACTTTATGTTACTACGCACATGGATAGAACGAGACATCAGTTTGACGTGTCGCGTCACGTCGCGCCGTATCCTGTGTAGACAGCGTCACTGATTATAATAGATTCAATGGTATTTTGTCGCTACACGGTGTTGATACATTGTTAAAGGGATAGTTCATCCAAAAATGGCAATTCTGTCATTCATTACTCACCCTCATGTCGTTCCAAATCCGTAAGACATTTATTCATTTTGGAACACCAATTAATAAGGCCATTATTGATTAAATCCCAGAGCTTACTGACCCTTCATAACTGACATGTTCAAGGCCCAGAAAGGTAATAAAGGCATTGTTAAAATAGTCCATGTGACATCAGTGGTTCAACTGTAATGTTATGAATCTACAAGAATACATTTTGTATGAACAGAAAACAACAATAACGACTTTACTCAACAATTTCTTCTCTTCCATGTCAGACTTCGACATGCGTTCGCTTAAGTACCACAACGCATGTGTGTGCGTTCCTCTGCTTGTCAACAAGGTGCAGTGCATCCAGGTAATTGCTGAATTTGTTAAATACAGTTGTTATTTTTGTCTTCTCTGTGCACAAAAAGTATTCTTGTAAGTTAAACTTGAACCACTGAAGTCACATGGACTGTTTTATCAATGTCCTTCCTACCTTTCTATGCCTTGAATGTGTCAGTTGCATTGCTGTCTATGCAGGGTCAGAAAGCTCTCAGGTTTTATCAAAAATATCTTAATTTGTGTTCCGTAGATGAATGAAGATTTTATGGGTTTGGAACGACATGAGGGTCTCATTTTTCGCAACCAATGGTTTTTCTTCTAATAAACATAAGCACATTATACTTGATAGTGCACCTGTGCTTCTCAGGTAAGATTGTTTATAATGATACATATTTGCACATCTACACTTCTTGTTCTAACCCACCTTCTTTTTCTCATGTAGGGCATTCAGTATGCAAGCAATGGAGTTTCAAGCCTGTTTCTATTGATACAACATGGCACAATGGATCCGCCCCTCTATGGGCTGCTTCAGATGAATATAAATACATCTCCCATTCACCTTTAACTGTCCGCAACTGCCCAACAGGCAGTTTGTGCACCCAACTGACACTTTGTAGAAACACAGAGGATGCATTAGACTATTATTTTCTTCACATTCTTGCGATTATTGTAAGTTCAACTGGATTTTTCAGTATTTGGGTTACGGTGGCATTGCTGTGCTCAAGGTTAGTACAACAGGTGTTTTTAAAATCTGCTTGGCACCTTGTGCAGCGCATGACCCGCTAACATTTAAATCAAATATTGGAGAAAAGAGTTGAACTAATAAGCTAATAAGCTGATAACTTACCTGCATGGTTCCTCACACAATAAAGCAGACCAGGTTGGCATTTGACTTCGTATCTTCAAATAACCTGAGAAGAAAGAATCATCTGCTGGTTAAAAAAGATAAAAAATTTGCCTGTAATGTAAAAGTGATATTTTAGTGTGATGCTTCATCCAATACAATTAGAGTAGAAAATAGCCCAGCTAAAAATAGCAAGAGCTCACATAGTGTAGATGCTTCCTGCTCACACAATTCAAATCACTGGAAACTTCTGCCCTGCCCACAAAGATCAAATTGTTTTCTGTTTTATCTGTTTAGTTTTTGTTCGAAAGTGTTGAATGTATAATTCCTGTTGTAATGACTCATGCAATTTAACTTACAGTACATTTACAGCATGCATTTTCTTCATTTGTTCATTTGTTCATTTGTTCCCTGGAAAGCAAACCTGTGACCTTGGTCATGCTAGCGCCATGTTCTACAAGTTCAGTTACAGTAACACTACAAGCTTGCTTTCAACCCATAGTAGTTTACCAATCACCAAGCTGTATTTTTAGCAGGATCCTAATTGCTCACTGGCTCATCGTCTTGATTGGGAAATATTTTAATGACCAAATTTGACATTCATTCTAACTGCACCTTTCCAAACTCTCTCAGGTTGTCCTGCACACAATGGGGGTCAAAGCAGCTCTTCCAAGGTACGAGCTCTACTTTTATAATGTAGTGCTGTGTATGGCAATGCTCTGGTCTGCCAGATGGATATTTGATGTATCCAGCTGTAAGTATAAATGAACACATGCACACCAATCTAATGTGGCCCTAAAATGATGTCACTGTGCAAATAGAGTGGTTTCTGTGAGGCTTTTACCATTTTACATCCACTTGAGCTCTTTTTCTCACTCATAAACCTTGAGCACCAAAATAGTACTACTGTATATTGTATGAGGAAAAAGACTGCACAGAGATCTGCTAACCTCAGAAAGCTATGCAAAGTACGCAGCAGGGATCATATGTCAGTATTAATATACCAAAGAATGAGAGACTGAAACAGAGTGACAGAGAAGAGAAAGAGGTATTATTATGGGTTTGTGCCAAAAGCTGCCAAATTCGAGTTGAATATACAGATTTATGATTTAATTATTAGTTTTCGTCAACTCGTTTCCTCATGAAACCCAGTTAAAGAAACTCTGATTTAAATTAATATGTGCCCCTGGACCACAAAACCAGTCGTAAGTAGCACAGGTATATTTGTAGCAATAGCTAACAATACATTGTATGGGTCAAAATTATTGATTTTTCTTTTATGTTAAAAATCATTAGGATATTAATTAAAGATCACGTTTCATGAAGATATTTTGTAAATTTCCTACCGTAAATATATTAAAACTTAATAATATGCATTGCTAAGAACTTCATTTGGACAACTCAAAAGGTGGTTTCTCAATATTTTGATTTTTGTACCCTCAGATTTCAGATTTTTAAATAGTTGTAGCCAAATATTGTCCTATACTAACAAACCATATATCAATGGAAAGCTTATTTAATCAGCTTTCAGATGATGTATAAATATCAGTTTCAAAAAATGACATTTAAGACTGGTTTTGTGGTCCAAGGTCTCATATTTGATCATATTTAGTAATTAATAGAGCATTGTCTCATTATATTCTATATCCAGCAAATTCCAACAAAAAAACCTTCAAGACCAGTGTTCAGCCAGGATGGTATTACTCTGGCCGAAAAATGGTGAGATTTTGTCTGTATAATTTCACATTATGTGTGTATATTTACCATTGTGGACATTTACTTTGATTTATCCATATCATGTGGCAGGATACGGCTGATGTTGAGTGGATGATGTGGTTTTCTACGTGTCGAGAGCATATTATCTTTGCACTCTCAGGTCATGTGATCTTTGCCAAGATCTGCTCGTTGCTCGCTCCACAGGTGCTTCTTGAATGTCCAAACAAATCTATAAAGATATAAAGTTATGACTCCATACAGCATACCTGAGATACTCGATCTCTTGTCTTCTCTCGTCCTACAGTACAGATCTCTGGTGTTCATGGTGTACGGTATTCTGGCGGTGTTCACCAGTATGGGCTGGGCCTATGTCACGCTCATCCTCTCTCACTGCGTGCTGCTCTATAGCATCTCTCTGGTCAAGCTCAGGTGGCTCTGCTTCGTCGCTGGACTCACTACACTGGCGACTTTCAAAATGGAGCCCTTCATTTCCTGGCAGGTATGCCAATGACACTCTGAAAATATCAAATGTGCCACAGTTAATAAATGACTAAACATGAGCAATATCACACAAGTAGCAGTGCGATATGGCTGTACAAGCTATATCGCATAGCTACGAGTGTGATATTGTGTTTATACAACAGTTCGACAGCACAAGTGTGTAAATACATGAGAAACAACAGTGGAGTGTCTCTAAAAACCCTCTTTTGTGCAAACTACTTCCTTCCCCCATGGATTCAAATCTCAGTTTAACAGCTGAGCCCAAACCTCCGTTACTAATTTGAAAACGTCACTTTAGAACTAGCAACGAATTGGAATGGTGAGTCACTTAATTGAAAGCTTATAGTATTAGTGTATTAAAAGCTCACTGTATTATGTAGAGTATAATGAGAGAGATGGACTGAGCAAGTGTGATTACCTGCATCTGATACAGCATGCATTCTCAGTCTCATTTTCACAATAAAACATTAATTTGAATGTCCACTGAGGAAAACGATATCTTTGTCGTACTATTATTTCACATCAGAGCCAGTGGCAAATTCCAGAAGATGTGGTCGAGGTAAGGCTGAACGGCCGCTGATGCCCTGGAGCTCAAATCTCTGAAAACATTTAAGCAAATGTTCAAATAGACGATATCTTTATTAACAAACTGCATATTTGCAAGTCTAAACAACTACATTCTCGCCTAAAAATCTACATTCCATGACACAGAAACAGTATTATTTATAAAATTATAGTGGATTTGGGCGTATGCCATGACACTCGCTGTGAGAAACACCGCAAACAGAATGATACAAACGGCGAAACGGTTCTAATATCACTAGAATATTGCACTCACAGATTTGAGGACCAAATATTTGACTCACATGCTTTCAATTAGTATTATTCTTAATATAAAAAATAAAATGATAAGGTTGATCATGATAATTGTTCCAATAAAGCACTAAAATAAAATAAAATACATAAAATAAAACAAGCATTATCATTTTCATAATTATTAATGATTAATAATAATTTATTTTATTATTTTATTTCATTTTTTCCTTCTATGTCAATAATTATGTTAATAAGATGGCTCATCTATCATATATTTATCACCACTTGAGCCTAAAATAACCATAATGATGTATAGATAATAATAAT
>JAHKKF010516871.1:8047-20658 GCA_019740295.1 Labeo calbasu | reverse complement strand
ATTTTCTGCATGAGGGCGCCCTCTGGTGTTCTCTCTCAAAAGAAAACCATGCTTAAACTAAACCATGTTTTTCCAGTGTACAGAGGTTTACGGGAGTATTTGTTAATTTGTGGCAAAAAAATACACATTGTGGCAAGTGGCATATTACTTTTAAATCCTTTTAAGTACTTTTTAAGTACTTTTAAGAACGTCGTTTTGCAAGGTTGTATTTGGGTACTTTCATGATATTTTTAAAACGTTTTATTCCAACGTGCATATTACCTTATTTTAACACCCGAATAAAACGTCCCCCGAAAGTTGTAGTTTAGTCTGGTTTCATTTTCGTAGTAGACGAACGTGATATTATTAAATGAGCAAATACAACTGAAAGTAAGGATTCACATATTACTTTTAAATCCTTTTAAGTACTTTTAAGAACGTAGTTTTTGCAAGGTTATATTTGTTTACTTTCATGAGGTTTTTAAAACGTTTTATTCCAACGTCCATACACCTGAATAAAACGTCCCCGAAAGTTGTAGTTTGGTCTGGTTTCATTTTCGTAGTAGACGAACGTGGTATTTACGTTTTTTCGACTGCTTAAAGAAAACGTTCCAGGTTGGTGTTTTTACAACGTTTTTAAAACGTTTTATTTTGGTTACATATTTTTTTTTTTATTTTAAAAAACGTTTTAAAACGTTTTTAAAACGTTGTATTACAACATCACCTAATTGCAACCAAAATACAACGTTGTGAAAAGTTGTAAAAACGTTTTGTGTTTGCTGGGAAGATCAGATCCGAACTGAAACCCGTGGTTAAAAACCGAGGTGCGTATTGAACCGTGGACTAACTGTATTGTTGCATCCCTACTGAAAACTAATGTCTGTTCCGTCTGTATCATCTCAGTGACCTTTTATAAGGTTTTAGACATGTGTAGTAGGGTGAATTTAACCTTTTTTTTGACGTTTCTGTGTGGATGAGAAACTTTTGGAAAGCGCTTGAAAATGCTAATGTGGAAAATGCTCATTTAAAATGAAAACTCTGTTTTCAAATGCATCACATAACGTGTTCCCTATTAAAACAAACATATAAGGCTGCACAAATAATCAAAAACAACACTGAATAATTACCATGACAGCAACTACACTGGTTTAAAGGATTGTAGATATGCAGATGACCCAATGAGAGCAACACAAGACCAAAAGGAACAGAAAAAAAGAAATACGTAATTACTTCTTTTCTTGTCCTCTTAGGGCGTCTCAAATCCGCCTGCTTTTAAACTGATGAGTGAACTGTCGCTCTGAAACCTGGCTGTGAGGGACGTTGCCTTTCATTGCCTCACTGCACAGCAATTTAACATGCTAAAGTGCTGCATCTGTGTGTGTGTGCGCGTGTGATTCTCTCAGGAGCTCCGCTTCTCTCACAGCCCTTCAGTAATCAGAGAAACAACATCTCCTCACTCTCACGCATCTGAAAACCAGCACATCAATGCAAAAGTGATGCAAAAGCACCGAACTTCCCCTGCACACATGCCAGGCCAGATGAGGGATGGGTCGCTAATCACTGAAACATCTGACAGCCTCCGTTTCCTTCCCGAAGAAAGCATGATGTCACCGCGAATGTTGTAACATACTGTAGCTTTAGAACTCTCTTCTGCAGACTGTTATTAAGTGTTCTCATGTTCCTTGTAATAGCGAAGTGCCATAACAATACATTCAGCCAATCTGACATGCATTATTCGATCTGACTACATGAAACTATTACCGTAAAATTACAGGAAATGATTAAAAATACCGTTTTGTTGTAGCAACTGAACTTTTGAGGATTTCCTTACTTTCCTGAATAAATATACCCATTTGGTTGGTTCATATTGTTTTAATATCCCGCATTTGGACTGGAAAGCTATTAAATACGCTTACTTCAGTGGGCTTTTAACTGAGAAGTACTAATGAAAGAAGTGCACTTGTTTTTAATCAGTCGCAAAGCCTACAAATCCTGTTTCACGCTCTAGTGAAGAGGGAAAGAAACAAGGCTTGGTGGTTTAGCATGGCTACAAATGTTTTATTGCTGCATTAAGATGTATTAGGAGTCTGTTTCAACTTCTTAAAGCTGTTAAGAAATAAACTAGCTGCAAGTCATTTATGTTGAAAACAATGCAGAAAAAAATGCAGACTGCTCTTGGATTGGTGTGGTGTTTGTGTATGAGCAACAGAGAAAAAAAGCGATCGAATTTAACCAAACAGCAGCTGCAGCTGAAAGTGTGCTATCAATCGGGAATTTAACAAACACATACCAGATTCCTGAGAAACTTTCCTCTCTAGCAGATGGTATTGTCAGTTGCTTTTTCCACAGCTGATCAGCTGTCTTCCGGAAAGGAGAGTCATCTCCTGAACGGTACATGGACTTGACAAACACAATATCTTTCAAAGAAGACTGTAGTCTGTCTGTAGTCTATACACACACATAGACAGATACTACCATTTCTGCAGTCTGACTTTAGAGTGTCATGGCAATTTGTAAGAATTTACCATTTTTGTCCAATTTCATATGGATGTGTAGGGATTTTTTTTTTTCCATATGAAAATAACCAACTTGCACTATATAAATTTATAATAAATGAAATTGTCACATGGACAAAAAAATGTTTTGGTAACACTATAAGGTTCATTAGTTAGCTGCCAGTAAAATATAGTTATGAACTACATTTTTGAAAAAAAAAAAAAAACTTACTTTCTTTCTAAACAAAACTTTTTTGGCTACACACACAATGCCTTGCGAAAGCATTTAAACACACTTTAATTTTTTTCATGTTTTGTTATGTTGCAGCCTTATGCACTAACTGTTTTTTCCACATCAATCTTCACTTCATAAACCAGAATGACAAAGTAAAAACATGTTTTGCAATTTTTTAAAAATAAAACACTGTAATCATTCCATTGCATTCATACTCATACCCCTTTGTGGGAAACTTCAAATTTAGCTCAGGAGCACTCATATCACTTGTAGATGTTACTACACTTCGAGTGGATATAAACTGTGGTAAATCCATTTGAATGTGTATGATTTGGAAACGCACACACCTCTCAGAAAAGGTCTCACACCAGAAAATGCATATCAGAGCAAAAAACCAAGCCCTGAGGTCAAAAAACTGCCTGTAGAGCTCAGAAACAGGATTGCTTTTTCTGAAAAAAATTCTGCTGCAAGGTTCACAGAAGCATGTAGCCTCCATTATCCATAATGGAATAAGCTTGGAACAACTAGATCTCTTTCTAGAGCTGGCCTCTGGTCAAACTGAGCAATTAATGGAGAAGGGCCTTGGTTCGACTGGTGACCAAGAAGTTGAAGGTAACTCTAGTTAAGCTCCATGATCATATATGCAGATGGAAGACACTTATAGAAGGACAAACATCACTGCAACACTCCACCAATCTGGTCTTTATGGCGGTGTGTCCAAACTCAATCCTCTCCTCAGTGAAGACACATGAAAACCCACTTGGAATTTGCAACAAAGCACCTAAAGAACTCCCAGATTGTGAGAAACAAGATTCTCTGGTCTGATGAACCTCAATTCCAAGCATCATGCTTGAAGAAAACCAGGCACTGTTCATCACCTGTGCAGTACCATTCCAAAAATAAAGTATGAAGGTAGCAGCTGTGATGAACTCTGATGAGTCCCTCAGTCCCTGCTGATGAAAAATAGCCCTATTAGAGTAGAAGGAAATCTCAACACAGCAAAATATTGAGATAGCAAAATATTGAGATAGCAGCATTCAGAACCTCAGACTGGGCAGAAGGTTCACCTTCCAACAGGACAATGACCCTAAGCACACAGCAACAGTGGCTTATAGACAACCTTGAGTGGCCCAGCCAAAGCCTTGGCTTAAACACAATCAAATATTTCTGGAGAAACCTGAAAATGTGCATCTGCCACCATCCAAGCTGACAGAGCTTGAGAGGTGAAGAGATGAGGTGAAGAATAGCTGATAATTGGCAAATGCAGATGTGTAAAGCTGATCGCATCATACCCAAAAAACTTGAGGCTGTAGAGGTGCTTCAAGTACTGAGTTAAGGGTATGAATACTGCAATGTACTTATTCCATTTTTTAAATTGTAATAAATTTGCAAAGTTGCCACAAATCAGTTTTTTTGCTTTGCCATTATGGTGTATGGAGTGTAGATTTGATGTGGAAAAAAGTTATTTAAAGCAGTTTAACAAGGCTGCAACAATACAAAACATGAAAAAACAAGTATATATATATATAAAATAGTATCTCACTCATATTAAAATAACAACTTACTAAAATCTAACACAGTACATAATAAAATGTGCTTCTCATATAATCTATAGCTATCAGATTAAAATCTATATGGCTTGAATTAGTCAGTTTTTGCTTAGTATGTCAAAGTTGTTTTTGAAAATGACTGTATCATGCATCTGTTTATGGTGCAAAACAAGTGCATATGAATTGGTGTTGGGTAATAAATAAACAACCACATAACTATCATAATCTGGCAAAAAAAACATCTGTAATTTCCCCATCAAACTGATGTGTTATTGTCTGTGTTCCCACTGATAACATCTGTATGGTTTCTTGTAATGGAAAAACGTTCTTTTGTTATTACACAAAGACCACCACCAAAGGCTTCGCTGGAATTCAAAGCAGGAAGAGCAACACAGAACACAGTGTCTGTATCCTGGATCGGCCCCTACGAGCCCCTCAGCAGATAATGGCTAATTCTGCACTCAATCTTCTTGTAAACACTGCTATGTAAATGTCCCCTGAAACATGCAAAGTCAAAAGAGGTTCAGGCTTTGATCACGCGCCAACGTAAAGCATTTTACAGACAGCGGCCGTCCGAAAGATCTATCCGAGTGTGATCACAGCCCCTTTAAACCATGTTAAACGGAGACATGTTGACCTGAAGAGCGCAGTCATTTAGGGACACACTGTCCCAGACATGTCATGAGGTACTTCAGTGCCTCCCTACTCGCATAACACTCTTCTAGTATTAGACACCTTCATATTTCTTAGCCTACATGAATTCAGTGTGGTTCTGGTTAAAAATGAATGTATCATCGTGAAAGCCAAGCTTTCATTTAGCTCTGCAGATGTTGGTTGAGGTGTTGAAGAATGAAAAGAAAGAAAGGCAAATTGATCTCTGGACAACAAAAAGGAGAAAAACAACAAAGATTTATATTAACTGCAAGAATAACAGGGATTATGGTCTAATGTTGCTCTTCTGTTGTCCCACAAGCAGTCTTTCAGCAAGCACATACAAGTCTGTGTTGGGGGGACCGGACATGTTGGGTTTTCCTGGAAGAGCAAAATGGATGACAGCACTGCATAGGAACACTCATAACAAGACATTCATCTAAAAGTAACGCAATCAGTTGGAATTCAAAGCTACTAGAAATGTTGTTTACATCATGTGGGAGAGTTAATAATAATAAAAATGATCAATGGCACCTTGTCCACATAAGTAGGCTGTAGGCTGTATGTTTCGAGATAAAGAGAGAGATAAGGGATTTTGAAGGATCAGCAGGTCAGGTCAGTGACAAAATAGCTGGGGATATTATGGAATACACAAAAAGTGACCCAAGAAAGCATTTGAAACTTATATTGCACCTAAAATGTATAGCTGGTATTGTATAACAAAATATAAAACCAAGTATAGGTTAAACTGTATATAAAAGGGGCATTTCCTCCAAGGAGGCAAGCCAGGCAGTGCCTCCTCAGAATATTGGATGAGAAAAAAATCATAGTACAAAAATAAAACAACGCCAATATTACAAAATATAACATTAAAAAGTGAATAAATCACTCGTTTTTTTAAAGAAACATTGTCCAACATCAGGTAAACTTACAGTATGAGTCCGTGTCTCTCAAGCCTCCCCTGAGCCTATTCAGTTTTAACAGACCCCCTAAATCGTGCGGTGGCCTCCATCGCGATATGATTGGATATGACTGGTTATGTTCGGCTCTGATTGGTTCATGCGATAAATCCCGCCTCTTGTGTTCATGCGCATTCAACGTTCGCAAATCAATCTGAAAGAACAATTTAATGGGCTAAATGGGAAGACTAAATTTAAAAAAGTAAGTAAACAACTCACACACTTAGATATAACCGTTTTGTTATGTCAAAATAAGACTTAAAATGGCATGAAAACATGATCTGTGGGAGTTTTTAGTGAGTAATCGGCTTGGTGAAATAATTTAAAGTAAATCTCTGTCTGTGACCAATATTTACAAAGCTTTGATGGCTTTTGATGAAACGTTAACTATTTAAAAGAATAGCTGAACATGCATTTACATTTCAAAAATATTACTGTTTTTACTGTATTTCTGATCAAATAAAGCTCTCGTGAGCATAAGATTTCTTGAAAAAAATCTAAATGATGCCAAACTTTTGAAATATATATATATATATATATATATATATATATATATATATATATATATATATATATATGACCCTGGACCACAAAACCAGTCATAAGTGTAAATTTCTCGAAATTGAGATGTATGTTGATGTATGTTTTTTTTTTTTTTTTAAGGAAAGGACAATATTTGGCCGAGATACAACTATTTGAAAATCTGGAATCTGATGGTGCAAAAAAACAAAAATCAAAATACTGAGAAAATCGCCTTTAAAGTTCGTAGCAATGCATATTACTAATCAAAAACTACGTTTTGATATATTTATGGTGGGAAATTTACAAAATATCTTATTTCCTTTTGTTTTATTGTTTTGTTATCTTTCTAGGCTTGTGATGTAAGGGTTTTTGGGTCTATGTACCGCAATAAACTAACTTTTATTCTTTGCTTATTCTGCCACCATGTGGTTGGAAATCAGACTATTCTAAAAAAAACCCAACAGCTCTATGACTCCCTCTGTTGGCAAAACAAGAACAAAATCTCCACTTAGAGATAAAATGAACTGTGTAATGCAGGTGAACACTTATTATATGATAAATAAACAATTGCAAGTTTAAAGATTTATTGTGACATGTTTTCACACTCTTTACTACATATAAACATGTCAGAAAGACTAGAGCGAATGCTGAATATAATCTATAGACTATCACCAGGAGGCACTGTCACAGAAAACTAAGCTAGTTCACTATATTTATTCTCTATTACACAACAGGTACACCATACTGTCCTTCATTATTAGAAATGTATAAATCAATATTCAAAAGGACAAGGCAGATCCAGTCATGTGTTAAACACGTCTCGTTGGCCACGACTAAAGCCGTCGGATAACACAAACCAGAGACCCGATGAAACTTGTGTTGGCTCAATACGAGCGGCTTAATCTAATGCATACATGCTTGTATTTTGTTGCATAAGATCAGGAGAGACAAACAATAAGAAATATAAAAAATATGCATCTCCTTTTGCCAGAGCTAAAGCTTGTCAAACGGTCCTGGAGAATAAACGTTCAGCAAGTGGTTGCATAACCTCTGTGAAGCCATGTGTTTTCCACAAAGATGAGGATGGGCTTGAGGTTCCTGCTAATCTTCAATTATTCAACAGGCTTACAAAGACAGAGAAAAAAACTACGGCCTTGTGAAATCATATTATTACTGCATAAATATGCATAGGGCCAAAATGTTCAACGTGGCCAAAAAACAAAAAAAAGGCAGGGTCAATTATGAGTGTCCTTTCATCTGATGCTTTATTGGTTTAAATACTGAATGAAGTGAACGAACTCTAACATTAGCCAGTCTGAGCAGGATGTAACTTAATATGTAGTCAGACTGGCAAATTTGAAATGACTCAAAAGATCTAAATCCTGAGCCAAAAATAATCAAAGACACAATCATCAGGTTTTTATCATCTTTACCTGCTGCTCCAAGGTGTTGACATTTTCCTCCCGGCTATTATCATGCATTGAAATGGAACAATCCTTAAAGGAGAAGTCCACTTCCAGAACAACAATTCACAAATAATTTACTCACCCTCTTGTCATCCAAGATGTTCATGTCTTTCTGTCTTCAGTCGTGAAGAAATTGTGGTTTTTGAGAAAAGCATTTTAGGATTTTTTTCCATGTAATGGGCTTCATTGGTGTCCTGATTTTAAACTTCCAAAATGTAGTTTAAATGCAGCTTCAAAGGACTCTAAACGATCCCAGCCGAGGAAGAAGGGTCTTATCTAGCGAAACGATTGGTCATGTTTTCAGAAAATAAAATTTATACTTTTTAAGCACAAAAGCTTGTGTAGCACAGGCTCTGGGATGCGCGTTCATGACGCTAGGTACTACTGAATCACGTCGAAAGGTCATGCGGAACATAGGCGAAACTACAGACCCAGTGTTTACAAAGCGAACACGCAAAGACTAAGAAAGTGCAAGTAAGTTTGTAAATCCTGTTTACAAACAAAAAGGTACAACGTTGTCCTCCTCTCAAATTGTAGGAGAAAATAAGATGTAGATGGAGTTTTTCACCATATTCAGTACACAGACGATAAACTTACACGTGATTCGTAGTAGTGATGGGAAGTTCGGATCATTTTACCGACTCGGACCTTTGAGTCTCGTTCAGCAAAATGAACGAATCTTTTTCGAATCATTTCGTTCATTTTAGCAAAATATAATTAAAATGTTACGTGTTACTTCCCTAACACATCTACTGCTTACATAAATGTCAATCACACCACAAACAAGACAAAACTATAATGCTATAAGAAACAGAAAAGATTAATTCATTGTTTACTTTAGTCTATGATTAGCTCACCTCACCTCTTATCTGATAAGTTTTTGGGTTTGAGTCGTTCGTTCATCACGTGACAGACCCATAAGATGAGTGAATAACTCGAAAAACCCGAAGACTCGAAACAGGTGAACTAATTCCAGTACAGAACCTAATAGGATGTTGCGCATGCGCGACTGAACGAATCACTCCCCGAGATGACTCGTTCTTCCCTAGTCACACTAAAGATTCATTCAAAATGAAAGAATCGTTCAAGAACGTCCCATTACTAATTCGTAGCATTGTGGACAGGCATCCCAGAGCCTGTGCAACACAAGCTTTTGTGCTTAAAAAGTATACAGATTTTTATTTTTCGAAAAAAATGACTGATTGTTTCGCTAGATAAGACCCTTCTTCCTTGGCTGGGATTGTTTAGAGCCATTTGAAGCTGCATTTAAACTGCATTTTGGAAGTTCAAAATCCGGGCGCCAGTGAAGTCCATTATATGGAGAAAAATCCTAAAATGTTTTCCTAAAAAAACATAATTTCTTTACAACTGAAGACAGAAAGACAAACATCTTGGATGACAAGGGGGTGAGTAAATTATTTGTAAATTGTTGTTCTGGAAGTGGACTTCTCCTTTAAGGTCTGGGTCTTAAAGGGACAGTTCAATCAAAAATGCAAGCTCTGTGGTCTTTTACTCACCCTTTTGTCATGCCAAAATGGTATGACTTTCTGTCTTCTGTGGAACCCAAAAGGAGATATTTAGAGGACTGTCAAAGCTGCTCTTTTACATTTACATACAGTTTTACACTAAGAACAAACTGAAATTTGAAGAGTTTGTCCAAAAAATTAAAGCTCTGTCATTTACTTAGCCTCATGTTGTTTAAAACTGGTATGACTTACTTTCTTCTGTGGAATATAAAACAAGATACACTACCATTTACAAGTTTGGGGTTAATTTTTTCCTTAATTTATTAAGCAAGGAATGCTTCAAATTGATCAAAAGGAGGCTAATAGTAAAGACTTTTACACTGTTACAAAAAAATTACATTTTAATGATATCCAGTCAATTTCTATTCATCAACTGAGTACAATTATTAATTCATTCATTTTTAAATTTAGCATATTTCCACAAAATATTAGACAGAACAACTGTTTTCATTGATAAGAAATGTTTCTTGATCAGCAAATCAGCATATTAGAACAATTTCTGAAGGATCATGTGACACTCAAGACTAAAATAGACATGCTGAAAATTCAGCTTTGCATCACAGTAAAAAATTACATAGTGCTGTCAAGCGATTCAAATAAAATGGTCAATATACTTTTAAAAACATACTTTTATATTGCATCTTCAAATGAATGTAGAAGCAACATAAAGGCAATATATTTTTAATGTTTCTTCCCTAATATTTAACTATTAACTATGGCCATTCAACATTACAGAATAATTTAAGATATCAATTTTAACATTTATTAGGCTTCAAAAATAACAATTTCGAATATAAGAAACCTTTAAACACTCTTTGCATAAACTCATTATAATGAATGCCATATTTACTGTGCTCTTCGGCATGTAGGAAATATACAGAATAAAGTTATCAAACACCAAATTCTAAATTAAATATAGACGAATCCCTAAAGCAACAAAAGTTATTGATTTCCTTTTCTTTTGTTCTTTGACATATATCACAGCAGCTGGGTTATTAGCTTATTTGGCGTGCTACAAGCACAGTATAACGGCTGACAGAACAAGTAAACTCATTTTTACTGACATACTGCCTGACAAGGTCTCACTGTTGTGTTGTTTAGAAGCTCCCTCGTCACCTGTACTTTTCCCGCGCTCGTTTGACTAGCGCCAAGCGCTGAAGTGAAGTTGGAGTGCGCGTCTGAAAAGTTTCCCGTTTGATGTGGTTGTAAAGATCTTATGCGTCTAAATAAACAAGAAAACTATAGACAGAAGCAGCAGTTGTAAGTAGGGTGACCAACCCTAGCCCTGCCCCTGTGTTAACTGAGTTAAATATTTCTAACGCTCTTAAAATGGAAAAGTTAATCGCCTGCGTTAACACACTAATTTTAACAACACTACAATTACATTTAGAATTACTAAAATACAAAGCAGTTCTTTTAAACTGTAATAAAATTTCAAAATATTACAGTATTTTTGATCAAATAAAAGCAGCATTGATGAGCATTGTGCCAGCTTTGGTCAGCATTGACTTTAATTGCATAAAAAAGAACAGCTTATTTAGTTTTGCACCTTGCTGGGTTTGCACCCACAATCATTTAGCTACCAAACTCAGATTTTTGAAGGGGTCATCGGATGCCCATTTTCCACAAGTTGATATGATTTTTTAGGGTCTTAATGAAAAGTCTATAATATACTTTGGTTAAAAATTATCAATGTTAGTGTAAAACAACACCTAACACCCTTTGCCAAAATCAGCTCTGCAAAATCATCCCATTCTGGTCGAGGCTGCTTTAAATGTAAATGAGCTCTGCTCGCCCCGCCCCTCTCTTCTCTCTGTGGAGCTATGAGTCTGATTACTTTAGCCGCATTTAGCCGTGTTTAGCAGCGTTTAGCTTGCTAACTTCACAAACAAACGTAATTCACTGCATCTTCAGCATCTCAGATGTCGGGAGTAAATGATGACCACTATGTTCATAATTTACATCCCTGCTCCAGCATTAAAACATGAAGGCTGGACTGTTACAACTGATCTGAGGTAAGACGCACATTAGAGCTGGGGTACTTAGACTTAAGTCCGGTCTCGAGTACAATTTTTAGGCGACTCAGACTTGTCATGGACTCGGATGCAATTTTTACTCGAACTTGACTCAGACTCGAACCTTTCGGACTCGGAAAATATGCCAAGTCCATCCGAGTCCAGAGACAGTTGACTGAAATGTCACTAGATGCATTATCACGAAAGTGATATTCAGTATTTGTATGTGTTTTTAAGTCTTGTCCAGTAGGCTACTTAAAAGCCGACGAGTTTATGTGCGCACACACTCAAAGCGTGCTCACAGAACGTATTTAACATATACAATGAAGATTTTGCAGTGTTTTATTTTAACATTTTATTACTTCAAGAAATGTCTGTAGTAGTCTATTTTTGTAATAGCCTTTAAACAGACCTACCTAAAAAAAACAACTAAAATTAAAAAAAAAAAAAAAGATTCTGTTTTTTGGAGTGTTTACTTGCCTTCAGTAAGCTTGAGAGTGTTTTACTTACATTAGTTGATTATTTTTTATTATTATTATTTAATATTATTATTATTTAAACATGGCGGCAGTTTCTAGCTTCAAAGAAAAATAATTTTTCTAACATCTTTGCAGCAATAGTTTTAATGGGTCCATAACCACCTTGGGTGTGCATGATTTTCTAATAATTCAATGGCACATCATCAACTTTTTTTTATATAATGTAATTTATTGTAATTAATGTTACTATAAATGCATTAAAAAATAAAACAAGTGTGAGTTTGCTCTGACTTATGGAAAGTGTTTATACCCAGTGTGTGTCATTGTAAAGACTAGGTTTATCCCATACAGCCTCATTTTCATCCAAGAAAAAAAAAAAGTCATATAAAACCCAAAACACACACAACCACAATCAGAAATAAAAGAGGTGCATTTTCTGCTCTTAAGGTCCCATTCACCAAGTTACCTACTCCTTTACCCCCTTGAATTTATACATTTACTATATCAATGAATAAAGTACCACCCTATAATTTATCACATTCTAAAACCTGTTTCACCCTAAAATATGTCACAAGACATAAGTCAGCCATAACTTCTGTTACATGACTAAGCAGATCATGTACACTAATTATGAGATGTGAAATCAAAAATCAGAATGGCAAGATCCACTAGAGGTTTGCTTTTCTTACATTTCAATTGACATTGCGTTTTTCTAGTTGTAAAGGTTAAAAACA
>JAHKKF010516868.1:39495-52367 GCA_019740295.1 Labeo calbasu | reverse complement strand
ATAATTTACTCACCCCCTTGTCATCCAAGATGTTCATGTCTTTCTGTCTTCAGTCGTAAAGAAGTTATGGTTTTTGAGGAAAGTATTTCAGGATTTTTCTGCATATAATGGACTTCATTGGTGCCCCGAATTTGAACTTCCTAAATGCAGTTTAAATGCAGCATCAAAGGGCTCTAAACGATCCCAGCCGACGAAGAAGCGTCTTATCTAGCGAGACGATCGGTCATTGTTTTCGAAAAAAAAAATTACTTTTTAAGCACGTGTAGCATAGGCTCTGGGATGCGCATCCACGTGTCGTTCTTGAACGATTTGTTCATTTTGAACGAATCTTTAATGTGACTCGGGAAGAACGAGTCGTCTTGGGGAGTGATTCGTTCACGCGCATGCGCAACATCCTATTAGGTTCTGTACTGGAATTAGTTCACCTGTTTCGAGTCTTTGGGTTTTTCGAGTCGTTCATTCATCTTATGGGGCTGTCACGTGATGCTGATTTTGCTAAAATGAACGAAATGACTCAAAAAAAGATTCGTTAATTTTGCTGAACAAGACTCAAAGGTTCCCATCACTACTACGAATCACGTCTTCGAATCACCACAAGTTCAGCGTCTGTGTACTCCGGTTCAAAAAGGTAGAGTATGTCGAAAAACTCCATGTTATTTTCTCCTACAACTTCAGAATCGTCTGACATTGTTGTACCTTTTTGTTTGTAAACAGTGTTTGACTTACTTGCACTTTCTTAATCTTTGCGTGTTCACTTTGTAAATACTGGGTCTGTGGTTCCGTCTACGTTCCGCATGACCTTTCGACGTGATTCAATGGTATGTGAACGCGCATCCCAGAGCCTGTGCTACACGAGCTTTTGTGCTTAAAAAGTATACTAATTTTTATTCTTTCGAAAAAAAAAATGACAGATCATTTTGCTAGATAAGACCCTTTTTCCTTGGCTGGGAAACTACATTTTGGAAGTTCAAAATTGGGGCACCAATGTCTATTATATACAGAAAAATCCTGAAATGCTTTCCTCAAAAACCATAATTTCTTTACAGTTGAAGACAGAAAGACATGAACATCCTGGATGACAAGGGGGTGAGTAAATTATTTGTAAATTGTTGTTCTTTAAACTCATACCTTTTTACTTCAACCAAGATTTGGAGATTTGGAGAAATTTAGCATTACATCACTTGCTCACCAGTGGATCCTTTGCAGTGAATGGGTGTTGACTTTAAATGAAGTTCTGGGTTTACAACTCTCATGCTGAGAGAAAAACCAAAATGAAAATGTGAAAAGACAGCATTTTTACCTTTTTAGCCACTTCTATATGGAAGTCTCTCTCTACTTCTTCCAGAAGTCGACTCTTACAGCTGGAATACAGCATCCTTTCTTTTATACTGCAGCTGTATCCTGGCATGGAGTATATGAACACTGGAAAATGATAGAGGAGGATATATGAATAGTTTGCGTAAGTGTAACTCAAACTCTAATATGTATAAGGAACGGGGTGACTAACCCACAGACTCAAGGTAGTCTCCCTCATGTGAATGTTTGTAGAGGAAAAAGTGGTATCTGGGTGTATCAAGGGGAATCCGGCAGGGTAGATCACGGATTTCTGTCGGGCTGGTGTGCACGAGTTCAATTGTCTCCTTCTCTGTATCTAGCTTCTGTATATAGAAAACAAAAACGTAACATTTCGAATCAGTTTGGCGAGGTAGTATCTAGTATTCATGCACTGTAAATATAAATGTGTGTGTGCCGTACTAGTTGAATGTAGTTGATGCGTCTCTCTGCGAGCTGCTTTAGAGCACGTTTGGCCTCGGCCTGTAACGGGAAGGCAAGACCCTGTAGAGTCTGATGTTTGGGGTCCACGCTGATCTCAGTTTTCACCTACGGACAAAGACACAACCAGTTTGTTACTAATTATGACCTAAACAGTTCCAGTCATTCTATGAAAAACATTTTCCCAAACAATTCCAATGAGCTACCCTGGTCATGGAAGACAGTTCTGTTGTTTGGATAAATTTGTTTATGCAGGTGAGAGATGGTGGATAAGAGTGGAAGGAAAAGCAAAGTATGCTGGATGAGTGTAGATGTTGTCTTTACCTACTGGGTAGTATGTGTATTTTAAAGTCAAAAAGATTCAAAAGAAGTGAATTGAAGTATTTTAGGTTTTGAAGTTTTGAGGACATTATAGTGTACAATCAGCACACAAATAGCACACATACACTACACTACGCTTAAACTTACGATAGTACTCACCTGTTTAACTCTGCCCTGCAACCACAAAGATTGAACATAGAATGTATTAAAACAAGAGCTGAATCAATTCAGGGATGTACACTATATTAATTTTTTTTGGTGGATGACTACAGTCTGTTCTCACCTCTGTGATTTTGATTCGCTGTAGCTCTTGTTCGGCTGCTGTTAGGGGTGCAGGAGCAGAACATGAAGTCACATGTCGCAGGTACCCTTGAAGACAAACGTCCTCCTTGTGATGGTGAAAAAAGACACTTTGTTAATTTAGCAATTATTTCAGTTAATCAGAATTAAAACACTTTTTTAATTCTCTGATATTTGTTTTAACCAATGTAATTAATTAATAATCAAACAAACAAGTTAACATTTAAATATAGATTTATTCCCACTTCCCAGACAACCTGAAATAGTTCTCTCAGTATGTAAAAATTCTAAATAGGCTCTCAACTAAATATACAACTTCCTGCCATAAAACTACAAAGTTGTTTGTTCAGTATTGTATGTGTATGTACAGTGTATATTTAGTTCTGTCTGTGCTGACCATGACTGGTAATCATTTCCAAGAACACTGCCAACAGCCCCAAGTGTCCAGTATCTAAATTAAGGAACATGGTGGTCCACTCTTGAAACTTTTTCAACTGTCAATAATCCAGCTTCAGTGTATTTGACTGACAGCTGAAGACAGGTGGACCGAGTTAATTTATCAGCACGTCCCTCATTCTGACTTCATTAATCCTAGTCATAGAGGTGAAATTGTAAATATTTAAATAAAATACTTAAAATGATAGCTAAAGCTGCCTTTGTGGATCTTAAAAGTATAGATGAAACGATTGACCAATTAAAATATTATTCAAGCAGTACCTCAACTGTGCCGAACATTTCATCTTTGACGTGTCCACCACCAAACTCTTTCTTAACTGTGGCGCGAGTGGCAGCGTACAGCATCTTTTGCCGGACCTGTAGCAAAAGGCATGTTATCACTTTTTTAAATAAATAAACAGTAACAAAATAAACACTCACAGCTCTAACCACAAAGGTGTGTTAAGGTTTACCACAATTCACAGGTAGCATTGCCAGGGCATTGCATTGTGGTTTTCTAAAACGTTGCTAGTGTGTTCTGATTGGTTGCTAGGAGGTTGTTTAAAGGGGATGGGAAGGGATGGGAATCTTTAGGTACCTGATGATTCAATAAAAATCGATTCACAATTTTTCGTCACATTTTTTGTGCACAGTGGTCATCAAATGCACCAGTATTTTGTTACAAAAACACTCCAGTCTATAGGGTAGTCCTGACTCAAGAAGTCAGTGTTTCCTAATAACTATTATCTTCCTACTAAATCAAAAAAATTATATATTTCCCATTAGAGATGTGCCTGAATCCGAATACCGCATTCGGAAAGGAAATGATGTATACTACGGAAGCCCTAAAGGGAATAAATACGAAGACGAAATATACATTTGGATGCTTTCTCTCACAATTATATTGTTGGGTAATTACACTGTATAGACCAATTATAGGTTTGTAAACATTCGGGACAACATGTAAACATACACGCGCATCATGGTTGCAGAAAACCCCGGAGAGATAGCCTTTATGACTAGAGAATAACACGGATATGGTACAAAATAGTTACATTTAAAAAGATAATAGATTATATTGATTAAATGTCATTTTCAAAATGTTTTCCGCATATTACAAGAGCGATAAGCACTATTTTTCAACAAAATTGACGTTAGATAGTGGAATAGTCTCACAGATCCGAAACGGATGACGTTTTTAGTGGGCGGAGCCTATCTGGTGACAGAAAATGATGGTTATCAAGTGGCAGTCTATAGAGCCATGGAATAAAAGAAAGGGTCAATTTTATTTTATATTTTAAAATTCTAACTTGCAATTCCAAGATTATATTTCACAGTTTTAATAAGGAAAACTCGTCAACCTCTTTTTTCCCCTCAGCTCAGAATAGGCATTTACATCCCAAACTTTTGGCTTTTTGCCCTCAGAATTGACAAACTCACTATTTTTGAGTTAAATCGAGTTATAAAGTCTGAATTAGGAGATATAATTGTTTTATATATTGTTTAAATCAAATTTATGCTTTAAAAGTAGAGTAAGCATAGCAATTTTCATCCATAGTATCTGCGTTTAAACGTATGCATTTAGCATCAAATGGCGTCTTTTATTCTATAAAAATTATTTGCATTCCGATTTTGACATCAAATGGCACAAAAATAGTTTTTTCTCTTATTTCATGGATTTTACCCGTTTACCTCCAACCAGTGTTTTTCTGCAACCACTATGCGCACGCAGCTGCAAGTGACGTAACTGTGACGTCTACTCCAAATTGGTCTATATAAACTGCCCGCATCAGGAAGCCATTAATATGCTCGCTTTTCACTTTCACTTTCAATATTCGTGATCATATATATGTACAGCGCTGCAGTACTTACCACACATTTTACAAGATTAGATGTTTGTCAGTGGTGTTCAGGATCTGCAAATCATTCGCCTTCATCCTATCGGTCATCTCTCCTTACTCTGTTTATGTGGTAGGTGAAATTTTATGTGATGTGATATAACAGGCAACCGCTTGTATAGGCAGCTAACCATGTTTCTTTAGTGGCTTCGTAGAACACGTTCGTTTTCCGTACCTTTGCAAATACGGATTTGGGCGCATTCTTTCTTTCCATAATAACAAAAGATCAATAATTACTTGCCCTTGCTAAAAATGGGGCAGGATGTATTTGTTTTTCTTCCTCCATTGCTGTTGCTGTTTTGTTCCGTTTTCCGTTCCGTTCCATGTTTTTATTATTAGGCCTAAGCTATTATTATTATATGAACTTGAAAATCGATTTTAAAAAATCACTAGAAGACTGAATTGTGATTCAAATGTGAATCAATTTTTCCCCCACCCCAAATTAATGGAATAGTTTACCCAAAAATTAATATTACCCCATGATTTACTCACCCTCAAGCCATCCTAGGTGTATATGACTTTCTTCTTTCAGACGAATACAGTCAGAATGTCCTGGCTCTTCCAAGCTTTGTAATGGCAGTGAATGGCTGTTGAGATTTTGAAGTCCAATAAAGGTGCATCCATCCATTGTAAAAAGTACTCCACATGGCTCCGGGTTAATGAAGGCCATTTGAAGAGAGTCAATGTGTTTTTGTAAGAAAATATCCATATTTAACAGTTAATGGAAGCGATTACTGTATATAAGGTTTTAAATATGGATATTTTTCTTATACAAACGCATCGATTCACTTCAGAACCGTGGGGAGCACTTTTTATGATGGATGGATGCACTATATTGGACTTCAAAATCTCAACACCCATTCACTGCCGTTATAAAGCTTGAAAGAGCCAGGTCAATTTTTAATATAACTCCGATTGTATTCATCTGAAAGATGAAAGTCATGTACACCTAGAATGGCTTGAGGGTGATTAAATCATGGGGTAATTTTCATTTTTGGGTGAACTATCCCTTTAAAGGCCCAGGTCCAAAGACTCGTTTCGAATAAGATTGTTCTATTTAAATATAATAAAGGTTCTTGAGTGGTTTGTATCCTTCAGTTCACCAAAAAACTTTTTTAAAGCTATAAATCTGTTTTTGTTTTACCTTGAACCATAAGAGTGCATGTTTACTTGAACAACTGAATAAGCTGTTCCTGCTAATGAGCTGAAGCTTCACATCTCAATGTCTGGATGTTAAAACTTACTGGTGACTGATCAGGTGACCAGGAGATGAAGAGCCACTCATAGCCTTGAGCATTCTTGGTGTCCAGCCGGTAGAGAATGTAACAGGGCTCGTGAGGGTCCAGCAGGGGGAGCAGGAAGTGGTCATAGTCTTTGTCCCAGCTCTGACGTGGCTCTCTGTATGCCCCCAGCACCAGCTGCTCTAAAACACACATAAATAAAAACTCTCTCATTACAAACCTGGTGCAACCAACATCACACAACAACAATCCCAAAAATCAGTTGCGTAATGTTATATTGCATCACGTAGATCAATTTAAATGTGTTTACAAGGCTAGGCTTGGGTAATGGCCTGCTGCTGATAACAAATAAGTGAAATATTATCCATTATCTACATCCTGCTATAAAAAGCGCATGACACACCTTGTATCTTACACCCAATATAGTACAAGCTGCTTAGTTCACTTAGAGACACGTTCACAATAATACACATAAATTCAACCTTCAGTTATTTATATATTAAACAAGCCAGTGCTGAGGGATGTCTAATAACACAATATATTCTCGTCAATAATGAACTGATAATCATCTCAGCTTTAATAAACCAAAATATATTTAGTGTATCTTACATATGCAAGCATACACTTTGCTTTTGATAAAATTGGTCAGTGAAATATAATCAAACATGATAATATAGATACAATAATATAGAATAATTACACAATATTATAGATTATACAATCATAAATTATTCACATTGTAGTTTGCAAAACTGTGACTAACAACTAGCCATGGGTCTGGAAGTCCACCATTTTTAAAAGCAAAAATGAGTGACTGTTTGAAAATGCATTATTTGTGACCCTGGACCACAAAACCAGACATAAAGGTCTTTTAAAAAAAATGGATAAATAAGTTTTCCACTGATGTATGGTTTGTTAGGATAGGACAATATTTGGCAGAGATATACCTATTTGAAAATCTGCAATCTGAGGGTGCAAAAAAATCAAAAATTGCTTTTAAAGTTGTTAGCAATGCATATCACTAATCAAAAATTAAGTTTTGATATATTTATGGTAGGAAATGTACAAAATATATTTATGAAACATGACCTTTACTTAATATCCTAACGAATTTTGGCGATAATTTTAACCCATACAATGTATTTTTGACTTTTGCTACAAATATACCCGTGCTACTTAAGACTGGTTTTGTGGTCCAGGGTCACATTTTATGGATCTCCTAAAGGGACACGGTGATGGAAAAAAAATAGATGGGAGGGAAAATTATATTTCAGTGCTTTTCTGTTCTCTCACACACTTTTGAGTTCTGTTCTCTCACACACTTGCATCGGCTTAAAAGAGGTCAATATGAGGAGGGAAGAAAAAATATGTTATGTATACAGTACTTCCTATTGCATACATAATATGATGGTACTTTGGAAAACAATTTTAGTTGCAATGTATGTGAATATATCAAAAGTATTACAGACAAAAACAAGGTTACACTAGCTTTAGAGTTCCATTGAGAACAACAATCAGATGTGAGTTTTAAGGGCCTTTCGCTATAAAAATGTAAATTGCCATCATAAAGTGCTCATCACAACAGTTCTGAGAAACAATTCATGCCCATGTGAAAAGCAGTTGTTCATATTTATGAGACTCTGGGTTTTATAAATTCTCTGTACAGTAACAGTGTAATGCAGTGTAATGCAATAAAAACAGATCTTTCTATAATATTCAATTTCACTCTATAGATAACACAAGAATGCATGAAAAACAGGACGACATATATCACTATTGTAAGCACATTTAATGCTACTTATGTCACACCTGATCCTACTGGTTCATGTCCTTGGTCTGTTGTCTCACTTTACAGACTTCACACCGATCACATCAAACTCAAGTGCATGTAACATGCTTCCTGAAACGTACCAACCAGAACACACTCTGTAACCACTGAAATGAAGCACTGGAAGGCCTCATCTTTTCTAATGGGTCATCTTACTTCCTAACCACTTTATCATTGCTTGTGAACAGTGCACTGTGCTGGTGCACGTCCTCCAGAGCCCTACCCTCTGCTTTCAGGCATCAACACAGATTAACAGCTATGGTTCTCAGTATGCATCTCTTATCGCATCAATAATCTACTTACCAGTACATCTGCCCTCTTCCCTCCCTGCTGTCCTCAGCTTTTCTTTGTACATAAAGACATAAAAGTGCTAATTAAAAGCAGTGAGTAAATGTAAGTATATTTTTATTTATTTTTTTATTTTTTTTAAAAAAAGGTTTTTGAATTCTGTTGGACATATATACACACTGCCATTCAAAAGTTTGGGATCGGTGAGATTTCTAATGACTCGTATGCTCATCAAAGTTCCATTTATTTGATCAAAAATACAGAAAAAACTGTGATGTTGTGAAATTTAATGCAATTTAAAATAACAGTTTTTTATTTTAATATACTTTAAAATATAATTTATTTCTGTGATGCAAAGCTGAATTTTCAGCAGTCATTACTCAGTCTTCAGTGTCACGTGATCCTTCAGAAATCATTCTAACTGTTGAAAACAGTTGTGTGCTTAATATTTTTTGGAACCTGTGGTTCTTTTTTCAGGATTCTTTGATTTATTCAAAATAGAAATCTTTTCTAATAATATAAGTCTGTACTATTACTTTTTATTAATTTAACACATCCTTTCTGAATAAAAGTATTATTTTTTTTTTCAAAGAAAGAAAACATTTACTGACCCCAAACTTTGAACAGTAGTGTATATCGTTTCAAAAGATTTTTTATTTTAAATAAATCCTGTTCTTTTTAACATTTTATTCATCAAAGAATCCTGAAAAAATATCACCGGTTCCCTAAACAGATATTAAGCAGCACAACAGTTTCCAACATTGATAATAAATCAACATATTAGAATGATTTCTGAAGGATCATGTGACACTGAAGACTGGAGTAATGATGCTGAAAATTCAGCTTTGCATCACAGGAATAAATTCTGTTTTAGAGTATATTAAAATAGAAAACCACTATTTTAAATTGCAATAATATGTATTTTTCAATCATATAAATGCAGCCTATATATACAATCTCTTTTTTAACAATCTATGTCTACAAGAAGGAATTCAACGTGTTTTTCAACAAGGACAAAGTTTGCACTGCTGTATAAGACTAAATGACACAACACTCCTTCTATAACTTGATAATCAAGTGCAATCATGGTCAAGGCCTTGAATTCAGGCATCTAAAGGTTGCGCGGAGTGATTGAACGATTTTGCACCTAACAAAAATAAACCTTTAATGAGCACGGCGTCAAAAACAGCTATCGTGTCAATAACCGTATCTAGCGCAAACATCATCCACCCACGTACGTGTTACCAGTCCAAATGACCTTGGAGGGGGATTTCCTGATGGTCTTTTGCAGCAGCTGCTATTCTGAGGTTGCACACATTCCAGCTATCAGCACAGACACATACTTTCCATCAGCCTTTTACTCACCCCCTAACAACACATGTACAAAAAGCTGTTTGCACATATGTGCCAATTTGAAAAGACAAACATATATCTGCCTTCCTCCTGTCTCCCTGAGTTCTGTCATACAAATACATTCATTGTAAAGATTATCACACATAAACACAATCTGGCTGAATGACTGAGTGTCTACACCATGCTGTCTACAAGGCTATAGCTCAGACGTTTTCCTATCACCATGAGCACAGACTAGGTCCTGACCATGTGGCCTGTGCTACCCACCAATAAGGGCTGAGATACACATGTGACTCAGCCACCAGAAACATCCAAAACTGTGACTTGTTTTATCTTTCCTGAAATATCATCTCTGTGAGACTCAAAGGCACCCTACCAAGCCAAAACAACCCAGATGTCTTCATTCAGTCTAGGCGTCAAACAGACAGTATACAAGCCATATTGCAACAACCAGCCTGACGTTTCTCCATCTATGGCTACATTAGGCCGCAGGGTGTCAGAACAGACAAGACAAAGGGAAAAAAAAGCCCCTGCACAGTAAAATCCACATATTACGGCTGTCGTGATTAAAATTACATTTAGATTTGCTCAGACTGCATCAGATTGCTTTTACACGCTGTTTTGTGCAGCGTTGAGCCTTATAGCCAATCAAACGTGTTTCTGTTGAACTTAGGAATGCTTTGGCCAATCAGAGGCGCTTAGGTTAGTCAGCGCTGAAAATGCTGGAGCTGTTGATGAGTGTGCACGCTCATGAATTTCCTCATCATAAACAACACAGTGCAGATACGATGTAAATAAAAGATTAATTTAATTGCTTCAGTGATTATAACAGGAGTTTTTGCATAACTTGTGCTAGACTAGGATAACATCATGGACATGTTTCTCTATTAAGCCGGAATGTGACGTGCCCAAAATGAAACATGTTTTATATTGTTTTCTATATCGATGTTAATAATCATTATTAGAATAGAAATAATAATCGAATAATCTACAATAATGATTTTTGTCATAATATTGCAGCCCTATGAGCTCCTGTTTTTTACATGTACAATTCGGATGCAGTTTTTAACAGTCTATTGTTGTTGGTTATTGACAGCAGATACAATTTTGATTGAAGTAATTGGGTAAATTTAAGTATTTGACATTAAGGACAACATATGGTTTTTATAATAATAAGGTGATTGTAAAAAATTGCCCTTAAATGTAAAAAAACACCCCTGGAGATCAATTCCAGGGGGAAAATATTGCCTCTTAATACTCACTGTTCTACCTGACAAGAAATCATGTCCAGCATAATTGTGTAGTATGTAAAATGCTGCATACGTTTATTAAATCACTAATAGTTTAAAGCTAAAGCAAACTAGAAGGTAAAATTGGCAACTAACTTGCTTCTAAAAACTTAGACAGTTCAAAAGTTTGGGGATAGCAAGATTTTTAAAAGTTTTTAATAAGAAAAGGCTACCAAGGCTAAATTTATTTGATCAAAAACAGTAAAAACGGTAATATATTGTGAAATATAATTCCAATTTGAAATAACTGTTTTCTGTTTGAAAATATTGAAAAATGTAATTTACACCTGTGATGGCAATTTTCAGAAACCATCCAGTATTCAGTATCACGTGGTTCTTATGAAATCATTCTAATATGCTGATATGTGCTCAAAAAACATTTATTAGGATTATCAGTGATGAAAACACACTGTAAAAAGTGATGTTGACTTAACTTAAAAAAAATTTGAGAAAACATGTTGCCTTAAAATTATTAAGTAAATAATAATTTGAAAAAATAAGCAAAGTGAATTGTCAAGTTTACTTACTTTTTTAAAACTTAATTTTAAGGCAACGGGTTTCCTCCATTATTTTAAGTTAAGTCAACTGATCACTTTTTAGAAAACAAAATTCATTTCATTCTTTGATTAATAAAAAAAAATCAAAATAACAGGATTTATTTGAAATTGACACCTTTTCTAACATTATAATTGTCAGTTTTAATCAATTTTATGGAAAAAATGTACTAATGTCTTTCAGAATAAAGCAGTCTTATTGACCCCAGTCTTTAGAATGCTTAAATGCTTAAGTCAAAAAGTATTTAAATCCCATTTTATTCTGGTTTATTGGACCGGAGCCATGTGAGAATACATGCACGCATCACAAAGCCAGGTTAGGTAATGACAGAGTGACTTCACTCAAATTTGATAGCGTTTTGCCCTTTCCTTCCCAGCAACTGGATCTTGTCATCTGATAGTGAGCTAACATTTCAACAGTACCTGACACTCGGCCTCGTACGCAAATGCACGCTTGCACACATGCGCTTTTATTGCAACAGAGAACAGTCCATCATTTCTTTGACCTCTGCAATCCCTTAAGGGCCATTCAGTTGCCACGTCAAATGACGTGTCATCTGACCTACGGCGGCATGTGAACGCAGAATCAAAATACATTGTGAAATGTGTTTTGTTACTATTTCCTCATGTCAGGTGACACCAGGAGGGTAAAACAACAAAAATCCCACCTAAGAATAAACAATAAAACGCAACAAATATAAAATTTTAACTGAGATATTGCAATAATTAGCTTAATCGGTAAGCGTCAGTGAATAATACAACACTATATCAGATCATAGTATAAATTAACAGTGCATTAAGTCAAATAGTTAAAGTCACATTTTTTAAATCTTTTTTGTCCAAGTGTCTTTAAGATGTTACTCAAGTACAGACTGAAACCATTTGTGCTCAGTTGAGCTCTTAACCATTTAGAAAGTGAAATTCAAGACCATTAATTGAGTTTTTCCAATAATAAAAGGCACCAAAAAGCACCATGGTACAACCATGTTTTTTGGACAAGGTACCATGGCCATACTATGTTTTTAGCCAACATATACTGTGGTATTAATTTAAGTTGACCTTGGAGTCCTATGTAAATGCCATGTGGTAATTGTTTAGAATCATTGTATTGCCATTTGACACCCTCATTGTACCATGGTACATAATTTAAGTGTACTGAAAGAGTCTGGAATACTGCTAAAGTTTTATTCCATTAGACGCTCATTTTCTAGTCTTCATTAAGATTAGGATGGTTAAGATTCTACAAGCGGGTAAGAACAGATGTTTAATTTCAGTCTTTAAGTGAACTTGGTTTATTGGTCAACAAGTGCGCTAGTATTATTGATTCACATGATACTAACCTTGATGCCTTTACCTTTTCCGATTCATTAGATTCTCTATGAACTGAGTGAACCCCTCAGACCCTCTGCTTACTCACCGTCTCTGATCAACACCTGGAGGAGGCGGCCGTTTCCACTTCGTGCCCGGGCCAGAAACTCCCTCAGCTCCTCTGTAACCACCAGAACCAGAAACATGGCGGGTCAGTGTGGTGCCTTCCTACCCGCCAATGGACCTTCTGAAGTTGGACGAAGCTGGACGCACAGGTCGGGTCA
>JAHKKF010516868.1:0-39445 GCA_019740295.1 Labeo calbasu | reverse complement strand
GGTCACCTGAACGATCTTCTTTTTACAAATTATCTTCAATCAGCGGACAGTGGCAGAGCTGTGTGTTATATCAGAAATGATATAAAAGCAGCAATTTCAAGTGAGAGTTTGGTGTTTGAGAGACTGTGTGCTATCCAAGCGAGAGGGCATGTGAGAGCAGCAAATGTGTGAGAGAAGGCTCCTGTAACTAGGACAGGATCGTGTGTGCTTGCAGAAGGAACCCGATCCCTCTTGCCCCAAATTTAGCAGGCACACTGTCTGGCCTCGGGTAACAGCCTGACCATCCCCCAGCACGGCCCCCGTGGTCAGTTGTTTGAATCTTTTGATATGGATTTGTTAATATTGCCAAATCATGCTTCTAACCACAAATAGACTCAAAACTCATACCACCCTCTTTTGGGCAGGTGAGGAACTGCATTACTGAATGAGGTACTTTTGCAATGCTGTTAAATAGTCAGCAGCTTCCCAGCATAATGATTTAACTCACTCATTCATGGAGATTTGTTTCTTTTATAAATAATGTTCTAGGGTTAGTACCTTATTTTTTTCCCGGTTTTGCGATTGTAAATTTAATGTGTTTGGCTTCTGGTCTCATCCGCTTCCAGCTTTTTTAATCTGTACAAAACAGCTCGTTTTGCTGCTTGATATCGCAAACTGGTGTGTCTTACCATATTATTTTAACACATTATCTTAATTATGAACACAATGGTTTGTAGTGCAAACAGTTTTTACCGTTTACTGCACTTCCTTATTCTTCTAATTATATTTTGCTATGCTGGCTTATGAACCGGAAGTCTAACACATTACCAGAAAACAGCTTACTTCCACATTGAAAAAATAAAGTGGATACAGCCATTAGGCCAATGACTTTAACTTTTCAAATGTTATTTTATGTTTGTGCTTTTGAAAATGACTATTATCTATAATTTTACGTTTTATTTTGCATTTTAGTCACATTTTGAGCGCAAAGTATGTGTTTTCTGTAAATGTAATTGTTGCACGTCTTTATATATATATATATATATATATATATATATATTATATGCCAGTGTACCTTCCCCCACTTGGTAGTTAAGATGTGTGTGGAAATTACTTTTGTGATGACGAAATTTTAGCATACAAATACAAACAGTATAAACGATGTATCATTCATTTATAAAAATACCGTTTTGTTCTTGGTCTTCAAAACTGAAGTAACAGCGCAAAAACAAGCAATCAGTGTAGGTCGCAGCCCCCTCTGTTGGTGAAAATCACTACACGATTCTAAACGGTCGGATTTTATGCAATGTATTTAATTTGAACGTTTTGTGGCTATTTTTGTGGAAAGCTACGTCGGGGTCAAGACACCAAAAACTGTACAGTAAACAGTAAACTCATATTGGATGAAAAAAATTACCTCACCGGTGCTTTGGTGTGTCTTGTTCAACTTTTATTTTCAAATAAATGCAACAGAATTTAGATCACATCCAATTTATTAGCCACAAAGCATCACGCCATATCTTGGATCATATAAAATGTTATTGTTTTAGTACTGACCTGAATAAGATATTTCACATGGAAGATGTTTACATATAGTCCACAAGAGAAAATAATAGTTGAATTTATAAAAATGACCCCATTCAAAAGTTTACATCCCGTGATTCTTACTACTGTGTTCTTACCTGATCCACAGCTGTGATTTTTTTAGTGATTGTTTAGTGATTTGTTTGTTTAGTTCCTAAGTCCCTTGTTTGTCCTGAATAGTTAAACTGCCTGCTATTCTTCAGGAAAATCCTTCAGGTCCCACAAATTCTTTGGTTTTCTAGCATTTTTGTGTATGTGAACCCTTTCCAACAATGACTGTATGGTTTTGAGATCCTTTTTTTTTTTTACACTGAGGACAACTGAGGGACTTTTAAGCAACTATTACAGGAGTATGAAACGCTCACTGATGCTCCAGAAGGAAAAACCATGCATTAAGAGCTGGGGGGTGAAAACTTTTGAACAGAATGAAAAAAACAGCTATTGATGCATGGTTTTTCCACAGTACAAGAATCAAGTGTATGTAAACTCTTGAATGGAGTCATTTTTATAAATTAAACTATTATTTTCTCTTGTGGACTATATGTAAACATCTTTTATGCGAAATATCAGTTAGTACAGTTTATTACTAAAAAAAACAATAACATGCATTTTGTGTGATCCCTCTTATTTTGGTAAAACAATTAACATTTTGCAGATTCTGAAAGGGGGATGTAAACTTTTGACCTTAACTGTATCCAACAGCAAAACAAGCTGTTTTGTACAGCTAAAAACATCTGGAAGTGGATGAGAACGAAAACCTCCCACATAAAATTTACAGATGACTGCGCCCACTCTTATGGGAAAAATAAGGTGTATGCTATGTACCTTTTCTTTACACATCTAAAGTATCAAGTTTACTGACAACTTTTATACACATTTTTTAAAAAATGAATTGGGGAACACAAATAAAAAATATTCTTGTCTTTGTGTATATTTTCAGTTTAAATAATGTGTTTAAATTATGGATTTCAACTAACTTTTTTTTAAAAAAAAAGTTGGAACTTAAAATTAAACTCAGGGACATGAAGATGCCTATATTTGTCATTAAACCTTCTGACAAAACTAACCTGAGAAAAATGAAAACACCCATTTGGATGCAAAGTAACCTCTTGAAAGATTTAATGAATTAAAAAGAAAACAACTACAACGGCACAAACTTCATTTGAAGCACTGAATTAACATTCTCCCCCTTTTCCCTCAAAACTAGCATAAACACCTGTTTTCTCAATAAGTGCAAAGTAATTTGAACAAAATAACTTGAAACTTGAGACAGGGGTGGTCAATGTATATTATGAGATTTGTTTTCATAAGCGATTCATAAGAATGTCAGTATTGCAAAAGCAAAGTACATAAAAACAAGAATACAAAACCCAGTAAAAAAAAAGTGGCATAAAAGCAATTTGCACTCACAGGTGGAATCATATTGAGCTACACACATCAGCTATGAGCATGTCTGAAAGGCTTTGAAACCATATCTTTGGACAGTTGCATGTTTAGTTTAAAAATTGTTCCACTGACATTTCTTCAGACTCACAAGATGCTAAACCTACAGTTGCTGGTATAATTTGATTAGCTAAGATCAGATCTGTAGAAGTGTTTTACTTCACCTCCCACATGTCAATTTGATCGAGCACTTTGTTACAACCTCATAAACAAAACAGAAAAGGTGAACAGATTACTTTACAATGTTTTACAAAAAAAGTTTTAATGATACAGATATAAAATGAACAAAGAAATACAACTTGGCATCAAGACCAATTTATTTACAGTTCAAAAGTCCTTCAGTGAGCAACTCCATGTATGAAATTCCAAGAGAAAGATGAATGATGCCACCTGCTGGAAGAACACATCACAGAGGCTGACGTCTGACAGCGGCCCATCAGTCATCAATCGTGGGTAACCAGAACGCCTGTGGAGGTGAGATTTTAGCATACATATTAAATGGTTGTTAACTGGTGTTATTCAGCCATGCAGTGTTTATACAATCATAATCAGGCCTGCAGGGGAATATGGCAGTTTTTAATTGTTATGAGCCCCATTGCTCCTTTTATGGTGAAGAAATAGCTCATCCAAAAATGAAAATTTCAACTCAGGCTATGCAAAATGTAAATGAGTTGGAGAAATTTATCATTACATCACCTGCTCACCATTGGATCCTCTGTAGTGAATAAGTGCAAACTGTTCAAGTTGTGATGTGAAAAGACAAAAGGTGATGGACTTTTTTACTGGAGTAAGCGTTATGGATTTGTATTTTGGCCAGAAGCAATAGTTTAAAGCTAAAATGCCTTGATAGATTTTTTTTTTTCCCAAACAGATTTTTATCTTAGAAGACATTAACTGATAGACTGGAGTCGTGTGAATTACAGTGATGTTTTTAATCAGCTGTTTGGACTCTCATTTTGACGGCACCCATTCACTGCAAAGGATCCACTGCTGAGTGATGTTAAAGGGATATGATGTTTAATACATGCATCGAATACTTGCACCAAAGAGAAGAAATTGATGAATAAAGTCATTATTTTTGTTTTCTTTAAGCACAAAAAGTATTCTCGTAGCTTCGTAAAATTACAGTTGAACCACAGATGTCACATGGACTATTTTAACGAAGTCCTTACTACCTTTCTGGGCTTTGAACATGGTAGTTGCAGTGCTGTCTATGCAGGGGCAGAAAGCTCTCAGATTTCATAAAAAAAATATCTTAATTTGTGTTCCAAAGATGAACAAAGCTCTTATGGGTTTGGAATGACATGAAGGTGACTAATTAATGACAAAAATTTCATTTTGGGTGAACTACTCCTTTAAATTTCACCAAATCACCCTCAGGTCATTCAAGATGTAGATAAGCTTATGTACATTTCCTCAAATCAACACAAATAAATAAAAATTGCAAAATGTATAGTATGTTTCACCAGCGATCAGTGCATTGTTTATTATCATGGAATACAGAGGGCTTTTGGAGCACATACATTCCATATAGACCGAGCTATAACAAATACATCAGATCGGGTTCTATCTTACGGTTAAGTCTTACCATGTTAGAACAGGCACTGGCGAAGGTCATGAATTTGGGGTTAAACTGTAGACAGGTGACTGGACCAGTGTGCTTCCCATCAAGAAGTGCTACTTTCATTCCACTCTCAGCATTCCACACATGAATCTTTCCATCCTCTGATCCTGAAAATCAAAATTACAGGTAGGCATCACTCTCTGTGAACTCATCTCTAGTCTTTTCCAAATCCATTGGGGAAGACTTACCAATCATGATGAATTGAGAGTCTGGCGTGAAAGAGGCCTCCAGAATGACACCTTTACTGTTGTTGTAGCCCTGCAGTGAGGAAGAAAGACTCCATGAGACACACTTAAACAAACTATGACAAAACCTATTTAAAAGGACATTATTTTCTCACCCCAAATGAGTGGAGAACGGCTCCTTTGAAAGCATCCAGCACTCTGAGTGTTCCTCCATTGGTGGAGACCAGAATGAGCTTTCCATCATTGCTGAACTTGAGACCCGTCCACTCACATGTTCGCTCGTATTGTAGTTTAAACGTGGCGAATGGACCCTGAGACAGGAGGTGTGATACAAATGTATTCGTTTTTACCATTTAAAAGACAGATATGGCACAGCTTTTCCGGCATTCCACCACAGTTCACCCAAAAATTAAAATTTACTCAACTTCAGGCCTTCTTCTGAACAGATTTGGAGAAATTCAGCATTACATCATTTGCTCACCATTGAATCCTCTGCAGTGAATCGGTGCAAATATGTTTGTGGATTGTGGTGTGAAAAGACAAAAGGGAACAGACTTTTTCACTGGAGGAAGCATTATTACAGATATTGACTTGTATTTTGGCCAGAAGCTATGGTTTACAGCTAAAATACCTTGAAGGGATTGTTTCTTACGAACATTCAAATTTGTGCAAGAATTAAACTGATGGTCTACAATCGTGTGGATTACTATGATGTTTCTATCAGCTGTTTGGATTCTGATTCTGTCAGCACCCATTCACTGCAAAGGATCCATTGGTGTCAATGATGTTAAAGGATATCCCTACTGCTTCTAAGATTCAGTTTTACACAATTACCTTATCGAAGGAGCGGAGATCGTAAAGTTTGACCATCTCAGAATTCACTCCTGCTGCAAAAATCAACCCCTCCGGATCAAACGAGCACACAGGTTTTCCTTGCAGGTGCATGAGGCCCTGTAAACACAACCAAGATTAGAATCTAGCATAGACTAACAAAAAAAACACACCAACCCAAAATAAAAATATTGCTTACCTGACAGTTTGGTGAGCGAAGGTCCCACAGACGAATCGTTTTATCAAGTGAGCCAGAGATGAATGTGTCATCAACAGGAGACATAGACAGAGCAACAACTCTGAAACAGGACAAAATACACAAAATCAAGCACTATAACTCAAACGCCAATAAACAGGAAAAACATTTTATGTCACAGACGCTCACCTCTTATTGTGTCCAGGAAAGTAGCGAATGTACTTATTGTCATGTAGGGACAGGTATCGAATAGTATCTGTAGTACCACATTAGTAGTGAGAAGAAAATATCAATGTCATGCCAAAGTAAAGCTACAAGATTTTACAAGTGAATCGATATAATGTACTGTATTCGGTGTCAGATGAACAGGCTCAACCCTGGGCAAGGCAGTAGTCTGTACAGTTAGCTCCTTAACAGGGCAGAATAACAGACCCTAAAAACTGTACAAACAACTACCTCAACCCAGAGCAGGCACGGGGAGACAAACACCAGCGGTAAAGCTTTAAGAAAATCGCTTAAACAACATAATAAATAACAAACATGCCATATAATCTCATTTAATACGAAAAAAAAAATGTAGAACATGTTATAAAAAAATCTTTGACTTTTAGATAAAATAAAGCATATCATAATACAGGAAACTGCTGTCATAAGACATTAATGTTACTCTTGGATAGCATTTTATCCATAGTATGACAAGACTGAACAGCATATGAACTGAAACACTACACAATATCATACTGAGACTTTAAAAGGAGACCTACCATCAATCTTGTTGGAGCTGTAGACAACAGTGTTGGCGGCATGGGTGTATCTGATGAGATCCACACCATATTTCTTACTGTAAAGCGTCCGTTTGGGTCTAATATAAAGAACAGAGGAGGAAATAAGTTAATCTAGTTGCTTACATGCAATTGTTTGTGCAGATATATCATGAAATGGTTTAAAACAAAACATTAGACCTTACACTACAGTCACAAGGCGGGCTCTGAGGGAGGCGTGGATGCTAACTGTTAGCACGCAACCTCTCATTCAGACTGTACATTCGATTCATTTCCGCGAATCGGTTCCTTTGAAATATTAATTTCAAAGATCAGGTTAAAGATTCGGCGGGTCTTTTACGTCATTGAGCGGTCCTTAACACTCAAGCGTGGCATATTACGACGAAGCCATACTAGTTATTAATTGCAGGGTTTATTTAAAAATTAATGTGTTACAGTTTATTTAGTTGCCGCCATGATTTAGCGCATAAAACAAAAACACTTTAACGTCACGTTGATAAAACAGCTCAACTGATTCACTAAAAAGATTCGACTCAAACGAATCGGACATCACTACTGTAAATAAACACGTTCAAATCATAATACTCTCTATGAAGAATAAAATTCATAAATTTCATTTCTTATTACATTAGTGGTCGATCTTAATCCTTCACATCTCTCACAGGAATGTTCCTGTAACCAAGATCAATGCTTTAAAACCCGTTAAGACCAAATCAACACGGAACAACACCCGCCAGTTGTATGAAAAATCACACTGAGTAACTTACTTTCCTTCCTGGCAGTCGTACAAGACAATCGAGTCATCATCGCTACTCGATATTACAGTTTCGCCGTTTGAACTGAAGTCAAAACAGTTGATTTTGTCCGAATTCTCTCGGAAAACCTTCGCAACCCTGAAACTCCGCAGCACATTGTCTGTGAGCTTCATTGTGGCCTTTCTGCCTGGCCAGGCGCTGGGGATCGTCTAGTTAAAAACAGCGAGTAGACCGGGATCTGGTTTATCAGGGTTGTGGGTTGCGAGTGTTTCGTAATGTTTTTTAAATGAAAAACAGTTTTAGACGTACATTTTGATCACATTAAAAAAGCCCGCCGACAAAATTCGTCAGTGAACTGGATTGCGAAAGACCAGATGAAGCTAGAGGTAGTAAGGCGGTAAACAAAATGGCGACCACACCTGCGGTCGTTTTTAGAATAAAAGTCCCATGTCGACCTGAGGTGAAACTCGAAGCAAGAGGAACATGTTAAAGTTATTTAGGGGTGATTTGTTGTACACGCTTAATATTAACCTTCCATGACGTATACGCAAAAAAAAAAAAAAAAACAAGGGAACGTCTGTTATGTTTTGATTTGACAGCTGTAATGCGGATCTGGAATTTCACATCAGCTCTCTAGCTGCTGTTTGTGTGGATCTTTATTTGTTGCTAGGCTGAGTCTTACGATTTCAACTATTATCAGATCTCACATTTGTAATCAATCAGTAATACATTTAGGTTTCCATCATAATTTTTGTCCAAGACATCTAGAGGGTATTCCTTAACAGACTTTCAAATAAATACAAGGCTGAACTGACACAGGATGTTATTATCATCCTACAAGATGAATCTATTCTCTGATATATGATACATTTTGCACATAGACATCATAGCCTCACCCAAAACCCCAAAAGCAGCCACTGGTATAAAAGTAACCATTGCACTGGTCTAAACAATTACACTGAATTAAAGAGCTGGATTCCACTTATCTTTCTTTCCAACTAAACAAATCTACAATGGCAAGCCTTGATTCAAAGGTGAGTTCTGTACAATTAATTTGTTCTAACACAATGAACATATTAATATGAGCTTAATAAAGAACTAACAAGAAAATCTGTTTTTCAAAGGGGAAAATGTGGGCTGATGGAGATATGTATGTATTCACAGTGAATGTAAGTGAGTTTGCACCAGAAGAAGTTATTATAACCTCCACCAATAATGCAATACAAGTCTGTGCAGAAAAGGTAAACAAACTCTAACAGCAAGTTTTCTCACACACGCATTTTAAACGAAGAGCATTTAATATCTGATTCATTTATTTGTGTTTTTACACAACTTACTAGTTCTTACTCATTGTTATATTTTTTTGTTCTGACATTCTTGTTTATTTAATTTCTATTTTTTCCTTATTAATGAATCAGTTGGCATCAGATGGCACAATTCTGGACACCGTTTGTCAGAAGTGCCAGTTCCCAGCTGATGTGGATCCAATGTCAGTCACATCTTCTCTAGAGAAAGGTGGTTTGTTGAGTATTAAAGCTCAGAAACAAACAGCAAAAGGCTCTGCAAACATGGATTCAATCAAAGAAGTGAAAACCTAATGCATGGATCTGTGAGCATTTTAGAAACTGTCTGTTTTCTTCTTTGAATTATTGTACTTTAAATGTCATATTTTGGATCATTAAACAAAAACAGATGTTACTGTCTTTATTTATATTTTAATAAGGTTTTTGAATTTAATATATAATCTGACGTTCATGAATATATGCACATAACAGTGTTTTTGATGCAACTGTCTTCAAACTACATGGAAACTGTTCACCATTTCTTGACTCACAGATATTTGTCTTTGACTGAAATGACTAATAAAATGACAGGCATTTAGAAACTGAAAAATACTTTAAGTAAGTGGTATTCAGAGTGTTTCCATAGCAGCATATTCCATCAATGAGTGACCAATCCATGTGAGATTGAACTATAACACACATACAAGCTATACAATGATCTCTGAGTCTGTTTCTCTGAGAGCAGGCTGTGTGGAGATTGACACAGATGAAGCAGCCATGCAGTCCTGGTGCCACAGGTTTTCTGCAAGGGCATTTAGGAGGGGTGCTACTTCACCAAGACCCGCACTCACATCACCTCCCACTCGGAAGACCGGAAGACCCCACACCTCTTGAAAATGTGTTATGTCGCTCTCCGTCACGTCTGTGTGCATAAATAAATCAAATCTGCACGGTTAAGGGCCATGATAATGCCAAATGGCAATACAACATTATGCAGTTACATCAGTGTTATTGTAGTATCACTGAAATACCATTATAGTTTTTATTAATATTTTGAATGTTTTTATTTTTATAATTTCAAGTTTAATTTTAATTCCAGTTCAAGTTGTATTTATCATTTTTTAGTTTTTGTCTAGTAATAAGTATATCTATATAGTTTCCACTAATTTTATTTCAGTTTTTGCTATTTTGGTACATCAAGTTAAACTAAATAAGGTAGGTTTAAGGCTTTTGATATTTTATTTCAGTTAATGTTTATTTTATCACAAGTAACAGATTTTTTTTTAGTTACAGTTGAGTTTAAAAGTTTACACACACCTTGCAGAATTCTCAAAAATGTTAATTATTTTCTAAAATAAGAGGAATCATACAAAATGCATGCAAGGTGAATGTAAATTTTTTAACTGTAACTATAACACTGCATAATAACACATATTTGAATGTAAATAGACACTCGACGTGTGTCTCAGTATAGTCAATCAAATGCCGTCAACTGGTAAAGGATACTTAGTGCCAACAACCAGTTTAACCACTCTATCTGAAGACTCTGTGATCCGTGATATCTGATTCGAAAGATCATCAAAGGAGCCACGATCAGTGAAGGAGAACAGGAAAAGGATTGCATCCACCTGTTCCTTACAGGACTGAAGAGAGAAGAATGACATATAATAAACATCATGCCATAAAATGATACAGTGAAACAGAATTGGTGGATTAAAGTGTTAGCTCACTTCCAGAATAAAAATAATAAAAGAATAAAAATATAAAGCTGCAATGAAACTGCAATTTGGACCTTCAATCATATAAGTCTTCTATATGTAGAAAACTCATGGAATATTTTCCTCAAAAAAACAATTTCTTTGCAACTGAAGAAAGAAAGACATGAACATCTTGGATGGCATGGGGCTGAGTAAATTATCAGTAATTTTTTTATTCTGGAAGTGAACTTTAAAGAGGCAGATCTCCCAAAAATGAAAATTCTATCATAACTCACTCACCCTCAAGTTGTTCCAAATCATTATGAGTTTTTTCTTCTGTGGAAGATATAAATGGACAATAGAAAATATTTTGAAGAATGTTGGTAACCAAACCATTCCTCATTGACTTCCATAATATTTTTGGTAAATACTACGGCAGTCAATGAAGACCAGAAACTGTTGGGTTCCAAACATTCAAAATATCTTCTATGTTCCACAAAAGAATGAAACTCATACAGGTTTGGAACAACATGGGGGTGAGTAAATTACATCATTTTTTGTGAACTATCCCTTTAAGGCAATGTAAGTAACTTACACTCCGTAATATGTTAGAAATGCTCACCGGTAACATGTGGTCAAATCTTCGTATTGCACTTTCCCCACAGTCCCAAAGCTCAAAGCGGAAAAACAGCACACGACCACTCTCCTTTAATCTTACAGGCCAGAATACCACTGTTGTCTCTATACCTACAAGAATCACAGTTCTATGGTCAGAAGCAATAAACACTGATGTTTTTTTAATTGACTATATCCACCTTTTTCTTCCCGTAAGAGTGGGTGTGGCTTCCGGTCTCATCTGCATCTAGTTTTAGCTGTACAAAACAGCTTGTTTACTGCTCGATATTGCAAACTGATGTCTTGCCATATTACTTCAACGTAGTATCTTAATTATGAACACATTATGATTTTATAATTATGATTTACCGTTCACTGCACACTGCTATTCTTAGTTATTTCCCTATAGCAGATTATGAACCGGAAGTCTCGCCCATAGGTTTACTTCCACGTTGAAAAATAAGGTGGATAGAATTCCTTATTTTTTATACGTCACTGATATGACTGTGAAGACGGTGTCTTCATCTCTCGGTATGAGTTTATATTTTTTAAAAACATATTTATTAAAAGTACCATTCAATTTCTTTAAGAGAAAAACATGTTTACAATAAAAATGAGCTTGATACACTTGAAACGTGTGGTTGTTTACCTGTGGTCTCATAGTGCATTTTGGGTAGATCAAGGCCAGCGAGACGGGCAGCAAGAGCGGTTTTCCCAACTCCAGTTTTCCCTGAGATGAAGACCTTGTAGCGAACAATGTCCACATTCATTTGAGGAGGCATCATTGGCGCTTCCAAAAGCCCTTCACAGTATATAAAAACCACTTAATACTTAATTCACGGAGTACGTGCATTTTATACGTTGGTTATAACAACGCTTCTTTTTTGCTGTTCTTCTCCAAAATTAACAAAACAAGAAATACCTGACCTAAGGTAAGAAACTGATGCCTAACTGCTGTATCCATGGTGATCATCCTTACCAAACTTTCGCCGTCTCTTCTTATGCAGTATTCTGCTGAAAAACTCTCTGCTGTCTGGACAGCGATGCCAGTCCGACACGATGATGGATCCAGGTGGGACAGACATTTTAATTTAGCGAAATTAGTAAGAGACTAGTACATTTTAGTATGTGATGTGAAGTCAGTTTATCTGCGCGAACGTGAAGCCAACTAGCAACATAACATCGTCATGAATTACGTCAAAATAAAAGTCCATTACGAACGTTCTAAAAAAAATATTTTTCCTAAGGATGGAGTCACTGAATCCACATTCTGAATAAAGACACAAGAAACAAAATGTACAGGTAGCCTATATTAGTACATCATGTTATCTTTATTGAGAGGCCACAGCTCTTGCATATTACAACTGTTGGCTTTGATAAGGCAAACGCAAGAATGAATCCACCAGCTAATTGACACAGAAAAACAAAAAAGCTTTTGGAGAAGGTGGATCCCACAGGCATGCAGCAATGGCTCAGAATGCAATGTACAGCTTCATATATACAAAAAACAATAGTGAGACCCCAAAAATGGCACATAGCAGTTTCAACAGATCTACTAACATAAAGAGAATGACTTTAATTGGACATACAAACTTAAAAAAGAGAGATATTGAGAGAGATCCTCTGTAAGAGTGAAACCGAACCAAAAATATAGCCGTTTTTGTTGTCATTTCTGACATCTAATTAAAAGACGTCTCCAATGAGATATCAAAATGGAGGTATGACGATATTGCATTTCTAGAATACCAATTCATTTTCATTTTAAGATGCCTGTGAGACAATGCCTAGTTGGATATTTGCAACATTGGGCCACAGAGCCTCGACACAAATAAGGAAAAAGTACAATGGAAATGTGCAGACACAGAAGACATTTACAGTTAACAGTTTGGAACTGAAATACAGAGGTTCATTTTTAGTTTCAAAGCAGTTGGCATCCACTTTAAAAACAGACAAGACAAAGAAAAGGGTCCATACACTCATCTTCACAACAATGTACCATTAATGTATGTAAGAGTACGTCAAAGAAGCGCCATATATGTTATCGCATTGGACAGGGACACACCTAATAATCTCACTCGACATTATCAAACAAATGGTACTCCATATTGCTTAGGAACACATAGAAACAAATTCCTCAAATAAATGAGTTGAAAAATTGGTGCTAGTTCGTTGTTCTTTATTATGTTATGACACAGCTAAAATTGCCAATCATGGTCTTCGCAACGTTCTTTTTACTCTTTAGTACAATTCTTTGATTTTATTGTTTTTTAGCTTCTTTGTGGGCAATTCGAGCTGATGGGGGGAGATCCTAGAGTGGCTAACTGGGTAATCAGAGTTGTTACATGCATCTTACGTTATCAGGCTAAGTTTAAAGTGTTGGGGTAGGGTAGGCTTGGATAGACGGGTCGGGTTCAGGGTGGTGGCTGACACCGGATGGCTCGATGCTCTAATCGTCCTCCTCGTCTTCCTCATCGCTGTCCTTCATCGAGATGCCCTGCATGCCCCCCTCTCTGACCGAGGCAGTGGCCTCCTCCAGGGTCAACCGGTTCCGTACCGTATCGTACGCCTTGCTGTTCAGTGTAGAGTCAAGAACGCCTTGCAGCCTAAAATCTCGGTATTTCTTCTACAAAAATGGGAGATAATCAGCAGGCGTTATACATACAGTCAGACGTAAAGCTAAATACCCGTATGTCAAACAAGGGCAGAAAGAAAAGCAGGACTAGGAATTCAAGCTATTAAAATTCTAGACAATACCGACAAATAGCTGATATTAAAACTCAATACTACTTTGTCCAAATTAATTACACTTAATTACAAGTTTGAAATAATTACGATTTTTAAATGTTTTTCTAAAGATGTCTCTTATGTAAACCAAGGCTGCATTTATTTATGTAAAAACAGCAATATTCTGACATATTTCAAATAACTGTATTCTATTTGAATATCTTTTTAAATGTAATTCATTCTTGTGTAACAAAGTTGAATTTTCAGACGCCATTACTCCAGTCTTCAGTGTTACATAATCCTTTAAAATTGTTCCAATATGCTGATTTGGTGCTCAGTTATTCATTCATAATGGTTCTTGTGATTATTAACAGTTTTTACTGCTTAATATTTTTGTGGAAACCATGATAGATTTATTTTAGGATTCTTTGATGAATATAAAGTTCACTGAACAGCATTTATTTGAAACAGATTTTTTTATTTGTAGACTTTTGCTCAATTTAACGCATGTATGCTTTATGAATAAAAGTATTGATTTCTGTTTTTTTTAATCATACTTAAACCAAACTTTTTTTAATCTAAGTGTACTTAGTACTTTGCTATCACATATAACACAATAAATTACATGTCAAAATATATACAAAAAGAAAAGGTTATTTTAGTTATTTTAAAAGAGACATAAAGAGTCAAACAAACAAAATTGGATTTTTTCCAAACTTTTGGCAACCAGTGTAATTTCATTTAAAATATTGCAAGTGAATTTAGGAAGCACAACATTATAATGTACACTATGAAAAATGAATTTTCATGTTGATATTTGCAGTCTTATTAAATGATTACTACTATTAAGTTTAACTTTAAGCAAGTGTTAGATCACAGTAAAGGTAATCGACATGTAAGAATAAGGGAAATGAGCAATCTAATAATATCTAATATAACACAGCAAATATCCAATAGACCAATACTGATAAATAAAAAAAAACTTAATATGGTACCAATTTTGTGCATATAGGCAAGGCCCAATTCATACACTGAAATACACAAGAGTGTGGCTATACCTTGACTAGAATCATACCAGTCCAGTTTCAGAGCATAAACACTTCCATTTAGGGCTTTCACAATTACTCAACTCAATTCAATTCAAGCACTCGATTTAAAAGAATCCTAAATTGCATTTTGTCCGTGTCGAGTAACCGGCAAAATACTGGAAGTTTCCAAGGCTGCATGATATATTAAAACCATTTAAAAATGACGCATAATGCTATTGTGAATTTACAAATGCTACGACTCAATTAAATAAACATATGCATTTTAATTATTTACATGCAGCTCCATTCACAGTAAATTCTGCTCCACACAAACTGTTATCATTTACATGTGTGGGGCATTTCAAAATCCATCTCTGCATATGTTGTGATTCTGGGTTTATTATAACGTTCATCTTGAAACGCAACATGCACAATTTTATCAGATTTACAAGGTAAATTATTTAAAAACCTACGCGAACAAATGAGAATACATCATTATCTTTCTCAATATGCTAACTGTTCGCAATTTCAAAATAAAAGCTCAAACCCTCCCTCTGAGTTTACATGTTTTGATGACCACATATTCAAGACATTAGATTAGCTGTTACATTTTTGTCATAATTTGAATTAAATCTTGTTTAGTGAATATTAAACAAGGATTAGATGTAGCAGTAAAGTATAAAAACAATCCTCAGACCGCTGGCATCCTCTACAGTCATTTGTTATAATGCGTAATGTACATTAGCTCTACTGTTTATAAGACCATATGATTACTTGCTTGTGATACTTTGTTTGAACTAATTATTATTGCCTCGTTGCTATTATATATGTACTTTAAGTCATTTTAAAGGCTATTGTTTGCTTAGGTCTATTTTTATTACTATAGCAAAAAATTATTATAATTATCTGATTACTCGATTAATCGCTAGAATAATCGACCAATTACTCTATTACCAAAATAATCATTAGTGACAGCCCTACTTCCATGTAAGTTCTAAAAGAAATACCTTTACAATCCTGATGAGGATTTTGAGTTGATAGACATGAAGCTGTTGGTCCATGCGGTCAGTCAGCCAGGTCGCCAGCAGATTCATAGTGGCTGTATACCATTGCTGCAAAGCACAGAAACACAGCATTCTCCAGCAAAACACAGACAGACAAACAAACGCATGCAAGAGACCAGCATGTGTAGACATACATAAAGACATACGGTAACAGCCACACGCAAGTAAACCCACAAAACAAACTTACACACACACATTCATAAACACACACACTACTGATACCAACATTTACACAATCATACCCTCACTTAAAAGCAAGGTTAGTCAGACAAAAATTAATTCAAGAGCCAGAAGTATGACCATCTGAAAAAACAAACCATGCATTAGGAATTTGCATAATTAATAGAACAAATGCTTAATCTGTCCTACATTTACAGCTTAGCCTGTAACCTAAGGTTAAAACGACTTTATACAAATCTGGTTATCTGAAATAAGCTTGAACAAAGCCTTATTCTAATCAAGTCTTTAGCTTTTAAAAACCATACAAGGAAAATTGCTCCCCCACCTTTCACCATTAATCATGCTGAATGCTATAAAACAGCACTTGTGCATGAATGACTGTGAACTTGAAGGTTTAAAAACCACCACTGAACCCAAAAGCACACTCTAAGGAACCCAAGATGCAAACAAAATTAGTGCAATCGCAATCAGAATTCTCAAAACTCATAAAAAAGTGAGAATACGGCAGGCAAAGGGGTGTTGTACTGTTATCTTAAACCATATCTACATTGAAAATCTCATATCCATGCAAATTCAGAACCTGAATGCTTGTAGTTCAAAGAGAACAGCACATGTGTGGTTTAATGAATGATGTAAGCTATCGTTTAGAAGAGGAAGTGCTGTATCCTATGTGAACGGATCAATCTGAAGAGTTTTGAAGTGGGCTATTATCAGTTCTCAAGAGGTACAAATAGCATTTAGCCAATCCATTTATATGTATATTACACAAATGATATGTGATCATGTGAGTTAAATCAGATTATCTTGTATTAGGGTCATCTCGGCGATTTCTCTTTTCGCCTGTCCACTTCAAAGAGGTGACCGGTCGGAGCGTGCAGTGCATGCAGAGAGTGAAGGCGAGTGTACAGGGCAGAGAGCTGTGTGTGTGTGTGTGTGTGTGTGTGTGTGCATGAGGTGGGATTTTTAGGAGGTGGGTCATGCTAGAAGATGTACACAGGAAGATTATTTGATTAGAACTCATGCCACTCGACAGAATGTGATCAAACAGCAGGACATTTAGAGATAAGTTCCACTTTGTCCTAGAAGAAATGCAGAATGAGTCGGGATGCTGTCTTTGGGTTAGGATAACGTGAGTACAAAGTGTTTAGAGAGGGAGAATGTAATGAAAATGATATAACAGACATACAAAAATGTAGTTGCATGCAACCGAAATCTCTAACACAAGTTGCATAATACAACAAAATCACCACGGGTCAACGTTCAGACAGTATACGATGCTGGAAGAGAGATACTCAGCTTGAAAATTGGAGAGCTGCAGATCCCATTCATGTTCTAGTTTATAGATACTGGATTTTTTTGCCTATTTTATGCATTTTAATAACTTTCCTCAATAAGACGCAGTGAGTTACGCAATAACATATAATACCTTCGGTTAGTGGTTTGTTCAAAAATCTAATCCTTAATGTAACTTTAATAGCTGAATTAGCAACTAATCAATCACGTTAATTGTTTTTGACAAACAGCTCTCAGCTGAATATGCCTTTAGACAACCAACCTCATAAGACCACTCTAAAGTTTAAAAATTTCCACAGTTTCAGTTTGTTTGACGCAACTGTCCAAGCAAGAATTCAGCTAAAGCAAACAGTGAATCACTGCAATCAGAAACATGTGTGTTTCTAGCTGCTATTTGCCAATGAACAGTCACTATATGGCAGCTGCCATCCTAAATTGTACTTTTTTAATAATTGCTTTTGATTTCATGCCTCTGAGCTTTTCACTGATTGTGATTAGTTTGGACAGAATTCTTGAGAAGACATTTTAAAAGGGACAGACTGAAACTATAGAGCAAAAATAAGAGGAATCATGCCAGATTCATTGTGGGTCTTTGAGGTTGGACGTTAAATGTATTATTACAAACTAAGTGTGAAGAAAAAACATAATGCGCATAACAAGCACTGAATTTTAAATAAAATAAATAAGGCAGACCATGCATAAGATGTGTGTGTCACAAATGTTTCAAACACAAGCAAGTAAAGCTGCAAAAAGTTACGTAATAGACTTCCTAACAGTCAAACGGACACTCAAACACACACAAACACACACACACACACTTTTTTCCACAATATTCTGAACTCATTACAGTATGGTATGACGCACAACTGAATATTCACACGCACTCATAAAACAAAATACAGAAAATTAAATAATAATAAAAACGCTGACAAACCCTCACGCACGCACACATACATTTGTATCCAAAACAACCACTGTCCACACATCTGTTACATTTCTTATTAAAATATATAAACACACATGTATGCCATTGTGTAACGAAGACACATGTTCACAAAATCACAAAGGATTATTTTTCTAAATCGAACAGTGCTCTCTTATATCCTATGTCAGTAATTAAAGTAATTACTTTCATTCAAATCAACTGCATGTCAGTATTAATATTACACCAATCAAGGCTGTCAAACGATTAATTGCATGCAAAATAAAAGTTTGTCTTTACATAAAATATGTGTGTATGTTTATATATTATATATATATATATATATATATATAATTAATATAAACAGTACACACACATTTTATTTAAACAGACTTTTATTTTGCATGTGATTAATCGTGATTAATCATTTGACAGCCCTAATACTAATATATAAAATGTAATTTAATGAAAATCAATGAGGTATTGGTTTTTGAATTGCAAATAATTTTGTAATATTATATATATATATATAAATATTGCTTTTGGGAAAATCCCTTATCACAGTTTGAGTTGGATTGCATAATTATTTACATTTTTTAGATTAAATATTTTTTTAGTAATAGTATCTGTCCTCTCATCACTCTGCGCTGATTTGATGTCAGGGATTTGATAGTACTTGGAAAAACAAAAGTGTGGTACATCACACTTTTCGGGTCAAAATAAAATCAACCCTTTTGAGAGCACTGTCTTATAAATAATCCACTTGGTGACACTTTGCCTCTTAAACAAGAAACCGCTGTGAGCATAAGTCCAACGCACGTTAGCTAACACAACACCAGAGCACAAAGGTCCAATGCATCGTGGCTAATGAAACATCAGAGCACAGAGAGCTGGAACAGGAAGTCACAGCAATGAGACATTAGGGAGCTGACTGAAAGCTTCAGGTTATGATTGGCCTTATGTGTCTGGATGTCAGGTCTCCAGGTTTCGGCACTCAAAATGTGACTTATCCCTCGTATGCCCCATTGTTTTGCCACATTTTGGATGGGCCCTCCTTTGTTAGGCACGGAGGTTACGGCATCTTACTTACATCAAATAATCTCTCTATATACACCTCCTCATTGACCTTATCTCTCAGAATGTCCTGAGAGTGACGGACAAAGGTCACATAGCCATCCGCAACATCCATCCCTGGTTTCTGTGGAAAGGGGGAAAAAAGAGTTAGTTTTATATAGAATGCATATGAATAAAGAGGAAATATTATGGAAAGTATGTTGAATTTTCAATACTCACAGGGACATCCACATATTTTGATGCTGCTTTCACCTGAAATAAAAACAAAAGTTTGACTCCAGTGCTTTTAGGTAAAATCACTCTCCCTTTGAGTTTAAATAAGTAACTTTTTTCCTCTCTAATATGTTTAACACCTAAAGTAATTTTCAGTGTAAAAATTAGTATATCTGCAAGTAGCGATTACCAGGGTTCAAGCACTTTAAAGCATTTAAGCAAATATGGAAAAAGACATATTGTTTAGCAAGTCTGTAACCACCTAAATCAGTGATTGAAAGAAACAGGTAATTTGTTATAGAAATATTATTATTTTTAAAACGTTTATGACTGTTATATCGCCAGCTGTAGTCTGATCACCTGATTTGAGTTTTCCTTTAGACTTTATAGGATTTTGGGTACTTTCTGACAGGTCCCTTTTCTAAACAACCCCGTATAGCCTCCCAAAGGGTAAATTAATTTTTTTCTTTAAATAATCATTGACCTAGAGAGTCTAGAAATTGTACTGCAGTGTTTTTTCCAGACTGAGCAAAAAACCTAGGACTAGTTTGCAAAAGTGGTTGGCAAAGTCCTTGTAGATACTTGTGGCACTTCAGACCAAGACCGTGCACACCAATTTCCATGTTGATAGGACAAATGGTTGCGCAGTTATAGCCATTTTTATGTTTTTTCCATCTTATAGTGACACCAATTGGCCAAGCTCCACGATTTTAACTAACCCTTACCTTAGATTGAGCTCTTACATAAGTGTTCAGAGTTTGGTGGAATTATCTCATTCCATTTAGGAGTTATTGGCATTTTACTAAAAGTGGCCCCGCTCCTTTCAAACGTTTTGTCGAAAGTTCATCTGTTTTTGATAATTATTGATATTCGCTCTCTAGAGAATCTTTCTGCACTAGTTTGTTCCGATCGGGCGAAAAACCTAGGACTAGTTCGCAAAAGTAGGTTTTTCAAAAAATGCGAAATACCTAAAAATTTCACGATCGAATCTGAGCCGTGCACTTTGTCTGGCATAAGCCAACGATTCCAACAACATAAGACACTTGAGCCTGTGACTTATGGTTTAGGAGTTATGCGCAATTTCATATTTTTGATAGCTGTAGAGCCCCCACATTTAAACGAGCCTTGGTCACATTGTAGGTGGTGTGAGTAATACCATCGCTCCAAATTTCAAGTCTCTACGACTTACGGTTTGATTTGCACAATCAGTTTTACGTGGAGGTCACTGATCCGTGACCACTCTAACAATTACAATAGTGTTTCAGCGCTAAGCGCTTGAACCCGTAATTATATAAAAAAATGTCCTGGTTCTTCCAAACTTTATAATGCCAGTGAATGGGGGGGGGACTTTTTTAGGGCTTCAAACTCTCGACCCCGCATTTACTGCCATTTATAAGGCTTGGAAGAGCCAGAACATTTTTAATTAGAACTCTGATTGTATTTATCTGAAATAAAGTCATATACACCTAGGATGGCTTGAGGGTAAGTAAATCATGGGGTTATTTTCATTTTTGGGTGAACCATCTCTTTAAAGCTCAGTACCACACTCATATTGAAATATACAAATTCATAAACACAAACGACATGTGCACCTTTAAAACTTCATCATGATTTCATACTAATATAGTAGAAAGATAATTCTTACCGTGAAGGAGAGGAAGGAGGAGAAGAGAGTTCCCTCATCATACCTGGAGATCTTGGCAAGTACGCTCTCCAGAATGGCCACAAACTGTTCAGGTGGCACAAAACCAATAACTCAATGACAAAACAACCAACAAGATTTATACCAACAGAGTTCTTGCTTAAAGCATTTTCTCAAAACGTACCTTTGCCACCAAAAGGGAAATCATGTCTTTCACACTCTCTTCAATAAGATCATCGATTTGAGAGTGGTACTGTTTCTAAAAGGTAAAGACAGATTTAGACAAACTTATGCAATGGATATATAAAGACAGAGATTTCAGCCGTAGCTGTTTAAACCAAAGATAAATCCATACAGAAACAGAAACATAAAGATGCCTGTACAACCAAATTCATGGTTGTATGGCATTAAAATACACTGGTTTACACATTAAAACATGCATCGTTGGAAAATAACAAACTAATGTGTTTGACCAAACATGAAATTGTAATTAATGGAGACGTTATATATTTCTGTGAAAGTATTCTCATAAACAATTGCATAATATTATTAAATCCCAGAAAATCTATGAAGTTTCTGAGACTCCTGAGGATGATGTGAAAGAAGCAGTATAGATCAAGTTTTTGTCTATCACAACAATCAGAAGTTCTGCCAATTACCTCCTGGCCCATTTCCATGGCACACAGTTTAGCAGACTGGTCCTTGGCGTCCACCATCACATTGAACATGGTGCATAAGGACAGTGGGACGCGGAAATCTGTGGAACGGCTGCTTTTGGCCAGCTTAGATTCGAACGCTGCCCTGGTGCTGTTGACCAGCAAAGGGTGTGAAGTAAATGAGTCATCTTCCATGAAATTTCATTCATACTTAAAAAACATACTTTTAAATCTTCATGTACACCATCAATTGTTTTGAATCTGTTTAGTTACTTAGAGATACTCTTTTACCGTTTAACGCTTGTCTCAATCATGTCACTTGACATGAGCTTCATACGATTATCCAAGTGTTTGGCAAACTCTTCTTCTGGCCAGTGTAGGTCCCTGATGAAGGTCTGTAGGGCATCCAACTTCCAGAACAGATCTTCTGATGTTCCCGAGCCATTACTGCCAGGTATAGTAAGATATTAGAGGTCAAAAGTCCAAAATATTCAGGAATTAAGGAAGATGCAGAGTATCTATGATTTTAGGATTGCTTTATTTTAACCATACACCAACTGGCGCTCCCAAAAATTGACCCTCAGAACTGCTTGAATTTAAAGGGAATGTCAACGCACAATCAGTGCATGGAAAAATAAAGGACAAGTGTGTTTACAAAACACATCAATAACCTCGCATTTTTGCGTGGTTATTAAACCTTAGAACTGACCTGAATTCATGCATACTTTGCTCTGTCAATTTACTCTAAAGGAGAGGGATCTGGGAATGTCATGGTGAGAGAAGGCTCTTGCAAACTAACAGCTGCTTATAAAGAGATAATCCACCCAAAAATGAAAATTCTGTCATTAATTATTCACCCTAACACTTTCTAACCCTGCACAGACAGCAACACAACTATCATGTTCAAGGCCCAGAAAGGTAGTAAGAGCATCGTTAAAATAGTTCATACGACATCAGTTGGTCAACCGTGATGTTTTAACGATGGACTTTTTTAACGATGTCCTTACTACCTTTTTGGGCCTTGAATGTGGTAGTTGCATTGCTGTCTATGCATGCTCTCCTATTTCATCAATAATATCTTAATTTGTGTACCGAAGATGAACAAAGGTCTTACGAGTTTGGAACATCATGAGGGTTAGTAATTAATAACAGAATTTTTATTTCTGGGAGAACTACCCCTTTACTGATATCTGTTACCTAGTAGTAAAATTAATATTTCCTTACAAGTTAGTGTTTAATGTTAAAGATGACTCTGTATGCAATGCAAATTCTGTATCATTTACTCACCCTCATGTCTCTCCAAACCTGACTTTCTTTCTTCTTTGGAACACACACACAAAAACATATTTTGAAGAATGCTTTTGTCCTTACAATGAAAGTCAATCGGGTCCAAAACATTGACTTTCATTGTATGGACAAAAAATATTGGGAGAAGTTTAAAAAAAAGTTCTGTTCCACAGAAGAAGGAAAGTCAAACAGACTTGGAATGACATGATGGGTTAAATGTATGTTTAAACCAAAATATTAAAGTTGGTAAAGGACAAGGTCCATTGAAAAAAATGGAGGAAAGACCAAGCTCTCTCTCACCACCCATGCCCACAGAAATTAAAGGAGCTCCCGAGATCAAAACACACCATGCAGTCGACTCTGAGGACGCTGCCATCCTGAGTAGAAAGATGTGTCATAAGGGCCAGGGTTAAAGAGTTAAAACATAAGAGTGAATCATGTCTTATGGGGACTGCTGCAATCTTGAAACTGGTTAGGTTCAAGATCAAGTGGATCTGTGCTTGAAATTCCTTATTGAAATGGGTGAAGTGATCTTCTACTGCAAATGTTGTTCTAATGTGTATGTGTTGAAAAAGAAACCCACTCTGATGTTTGAACTCTTGGGTGTTAGTTTCTACTGCCTTGGATGCCAGCTACACTGAAGTAATGAAGTACTTCAGAGCATCAGCTACCAACGCAATGACAGAGCTACGACCAGGCAGGGAGTTGCACCAACCCACACCCACTGGTACTTTCCACACAAAACAAACCCAGTGTCCCTTGATGTTTCCCTCAGCTATCCTCCAGAATCATTCTTCTTACCATTGGCATTCTGATGATTCTACAAGTTCTTTTTAATAAAGAATCAACAAACCTTAGAGTCCCAGCATAATTCATGCAGGCACTTTTAGAAAGCACTTGCTAAAGGAATATAAAATAGTAACTAAATACTGACTACGATGACATTGCTCAGGATAGAGGTACATTCGAAAATGAGAAACTAAGTGAACTTGAAAAAAGAGAAATGAGAAGATAACACTCAAATTGAAGCAAATTTTGTTTTTGTTTTTAGTCCATCATTACTGTTCAGTGTGTGTTAACTTCAAGGTTAACTGTTTTTAAATGCAAAGCATTGGCTTGGCTGTAGGTTTGGGTTGCAATCCAGATCTCACCACCTCAGTCTAACCTCAATGGCATGCACATTGAGGAAAATGGAGAGCTTTTCAGTTCTCATTTCAAATAACAAATCACATGAGCCTGTCTGGAACCCTTTGCAGGCTACTTGACATGAGAATGATTCTAGAGGCAAGTCATCTTGCCCTGTAGTTATTCTATATTCAATACCAAGAACACAGAAAGTCTGCTTTAGCCATTGTTTAAATGTGTTTTAACTATCGACAAGTTTAGCAAACATCTAGCAGCTCAATAATACTTAACGGTAAGTTAACTAACCCCAAACATTTTCATGCCAAGAAGACTTTAGAATGCATCAGATCTCAGGTAAATGCATTGAATACACACTCAGAGTCATATATAGCAGCCATCCAGGACGGAGTGGAAAAGCTAGGCATTTGTGGAAGGTTAACAGATAGTCCTGCTACTGGCACGGGAAGATTTGGTACTTTGGGAATTTGGAGGTTCACATTTGGTAGATTCACATTGGGCAGATTACTTGTTAAACTCCTGCAGAAACAGACAAAAAAAGAAACAAAAAAATCCATAACAGTGGCAGTGTGGAATGCTGCAAATAAGCAATGTAAGACATACAATACAAAAAAGAGAAACTGAGAAATGGAGAAGACCATCTTCACACATAAAGAGCAGACACATAAAAACTGGTCATTAAATGTAGGGAGGGAATCTACAGCACATTTAAACAGAAGACCTGAGTAGAAAGAAACTTGTGGTCAATAATATCGACAACAGCACACTTATATAAAAAGGAAGTAAAAGCTGAATTTCTCCACAGCAAGAACAAACAGCAGCTCGAAAGATCTGAGGACGGTGGTGGGGTTTCAGACGTACAAACAGACAACAAACAAATGAGGGAAACCATACTGACATGTATTTCTCAAGGGGCATAAGCCTAATTGACAGAAGAGTATTCTGTTAGGCTGGGAATATTTGGGTAGGCGGTATCTTTTCTAAGTATCTAAATATTGTTATCTGTTCGCTGGGAACTGGTATGAAATCATTAAAATCAACATGCAAACCAAAATCAAGCATGACAGAACAATTGATTAGGACATAAAAAGCATTCTGTTCAAAGCGCACAATATGAGGGTTAGTTTACAAAAAAAAAGATGGAAACCTGCAAGACACTGACTGAAGTCTATGCTTATAGATTGTGGACTTGGTGAACTTCCTCTGATGTTTGGCAGCTTTCTCATGTAAGTCACTCTAATTCTTCTAATTAAAAAATGTTTTTTTTCCCCCAATGGTGTAAACAAACTTGTTTCAGACTTTACCTGAAAAATCTAACTGGATGCTAAACAGTTTAATTTAATTAGCTATATAGCTTTGCAGAGAACAATATCCATCATAGGATGGAGATATGCCTGTCCCTGCTATCTCACATATATACAAGTTATTTTTTTAGTTATTTGTGATGTTTTTGTCCTGCAAGGCCCTGGCTCCTGGTCACCGCACGCATTGTTGAGGAAGTGGTGTCTTACTTTACAGGCTCCCATGACTCCCGCTCAAATCCCCTGTGAATGGACTGAGCGATGGAGGACTCCATAAGATCCACATATCGCACCACAAGAGGGGCATACAGGTCCTGCAGATGCTTGTGAAACTTTCCGTTACACAGGTGATCTGTAAAAACAGAATAAAATAGTCAGTTATGACAATTAGAGTAATATACATTTTAATCAGAATGAAAATACGTGTAGGTACTCATAGGCTACGTTTACACTAGTGCATTTTCATTTTAAAACGCATAACTTTTGCTACTGTTACGCCTGTTGTTAACAATAACATCGTGCTCATTTGTTGAGTCTCATTTTGGAGGCTCATTTAAGAAAAATAACCGTTAAATTGCAAAGTAAATAAAGAAATTACAGTATTTTTTACATCCAAGGTATAACAGTGAATTTTATTACGGTTACTTCTCTTAAATAAGACATTCTTGATTACGTACGCAGCCTGAATGGTCATGTGATATGCGTTTTCGGTTGTGGTGCGTAGACAGAGATTGCGGTTTTAAAACAAAAACGCACCAGTGTAAACATAGCCTTAGAGAAATGACAGTACTTTTAGAACTGTTAACCAAATGTGCTTACAGTCGGTACGGAGGAAATCGTTTAGAAGCTGAAAGAGTGGGAAACTGTCCCAGCTCTCGGGAGACTGGATCTCAAGAGCAGCATCCATATCAACTCCATAGAGCGACAGGAAGTTCTCAGCGTGCTCCACCATCAGATCTGACCACCATGCAAAGGCCTTGATAGTCCAGTGAAGGAAGAAAGAATGAAACAAGAAGCAGAGAGTTAGAAAATCACAAGTGCATTAGGTAATCTCAAGCAAGAGAAAAATTGTAAACTGGTTAAGTGTCTACCATACGGTATTTCACATATTCACTTAGTAAATCTGCTTTTAAAATAACTGCTCTTTATTTGAACAGTAAGAGTTCAAATGAAGCAACGTAAGAGTTTCGGTCTGAGTGGTTCATATTTTGCTTCAGTGATTGAGGTCATTATGTTAATTAAATAGATAAGGCTTTCAAGTAACCAGTTTACAAGGGTTAATGTGATCATTTTATCATTATGGAGTTTAAAACTTACATTAAGCAATATATAAATTTGCAACACAGAAAATTCTACTATATATACCATAAGAAGAAATTTATGAATCTTCTATAAAAGGTTGCATATCTTAAAAATTCTGAAGCCCTCTAAAGGAAACCTGTTAATCCAAATAAGAGAAAAACTAAAACTCCTTTAACAAGAGGGCCTTCATTCAAATGCAAAAAATGACAATACACCTTAAATCTTGTGTTGCAAATGTTTGCATATTTGAGGTCATTTTTCCTACATCAGGTTAATTCCCAGTGGAGTCAAGATGCCAGAGGAGGTGCAGTTCTCATGCAAGTGAGGTAGAAATCCCTGCATGCTTTTGCCCTCCAAATGGAAGATGTAGTTCAATCGTTCACATCACTGCATCCCTACCCTCGGGATGGGGATGTGTCTTGCGATCATGCAACATTGCCGTCCCTGATACGCCAAAGACTGCAAGCAAGCGGCAGACTTCTTTACTTGGCAGTGCGTATGGTTTGATGGAATATTTCTTCTTTAATCTCTTAAAGTGACCATAAATTTTGGGCCTGTAGTGGGGTATTGAACAGGAGTTTCTTAGATCAATCAGGCTTGCTTGCAGTCTTGGCATAAAACACTTTTCTTATAATTAAAACAACCGACCAGTGATAAACCCATTCAGGGAACTGATCAGCCTTTTTAAGAGGCGTAATCCTTCCCTTCGGTTGCATGCTCCGTCCTTTTTTTTAACCCCTTTAGCTTCAACACAGCTTTCCCCCAAATTCGCTCTGCTACAAAGGGATAGCAAGCTCTAAAACCAAACTTACCATAGAACTTACCTGCAAGCTTCATAATTAACCCCTGAAAAGCTACATTGGTCATAACGTTGGGACCAACAAATATAGCAATTGCTAGTGTAGCAGGGCAACGCATATGGCTGAGCTTAACCAGACAGACATGTAAAAAAGTGGGGTAGAGAGCGATAAGAGACACCAAATCCAAGCAACCCATGAATCCTTCCCCAAGGCCCTTCTTGCTAATCTGAGAGCGCTGGGTAGGTGTTAACTCTAACACCTTCTAGACTGAATACAAAAACCATACTTAAAATCAGCAAGAGCAGTCTTGGGAAAAGGGCTATGTTATGACATTGGTTTGGTCATTTCGAAGGATTGTGAAGTCCAAGTGCACTAGCAGAAGGGAACACGATTAATTGGGAAAAGTTAGGGTGACACAACTAGCGTGGCGGGTGGGTAAATGTAAACATTCCCCCTGGAAGCAAAGGAATCAGTGAGCATTGACCTTGCCAGTCGGGGACGCAAGCCTTACAAGTTTGAAGGGAGACTTGACAGGCACAATGCTGAGGAATTAAGACGAACCCATGTCGGACGCAGCAAAACATTTCCTCACGTTGTGAGGAACGGGACATTACAGGGGAAGGGAACCCTTCATAGCTCATGCACAAGCCAGTAAGGGGCTTTTTCACTGCATTCATTTGGACAACATACCTCTTTTCCCTGCAACATCACCATGGAGTGAATGGTGAGGAAAAACATGAACATGTAGAGAGTGATGTATGTGCAAAGTGTTAATGTTGATTATAAACAAATTTCCCCAAAACGTTGGATATAGAGTCACAATAGCGAGATTTAATTCAATTGGAAGACATAAAGTCGCAATTACGTTTGGTTGAAACAGATGGTTCTACCATAATGTCTAAAATATTTTGCTCATTCGTGCATCAGTGTGTGAGGGGGGAGATACTTAAGAATTTCCCAGAAATCCAAGAGACCAACACTATATCTCAATTCCATTATGTTCTTTAAGCATCAACTTGCCCCATTCCACCCAGACATAACAGAAAAGCCCTTAACTGCGTGATTCGACATGCTTGAGGGAAAAGGTACACTATGTGATGACAACTTAAGAAAAAAAGAAACATGATACTGTACCGACTGGTCTCCTGTACTTGTGACCGCAGCCTGTTAAGCATATTCAGAAAGATACAGTAAATCTATAAATCTCAGGAAGACCATGGATTACCTAATACTTTCAAATTGCATCTCGGAATAAAGCCAATTATGCATTTGTTCCTGGAATAGTAAATGCTGAAACATGCCAATTATCATAATTACGGCTGAAACGCGTACTTGGCTCTCTATTCACTCAATGCAACTTCAGTTCTATTTAGCTACAGGCATTCCAAAGGAATCTAACATTCAGAACACAGAAACGATCTGTATTCCGAGGCTTTCTTTAGAGTATAGATCCAGGGAAAGTGGTTTAGAGACCTGGATCTCACGGGAGAGTGAACTCTTGCTGTTTCACTAATTTTCTCTAATACAAATTGCATTAGAGCTGCCTTTTTATTATTAGAGAGGAGCCACTGGCTGTTAAAATCAGCCCTATAATGTACTAAAGAAAAAAGAGAGTGAACTTAGAGGGAAAGAGAGAGAAAGAGTCCAGACTCACCTCGGCGTGATGGTCCTGGTTCTGATGTAGAACCTCAATGACTAACTCTGCCAGGCGGATGACATGCTCCAGTTTTTTAGCAGGCGTAGCTAGGTTAGCTACATTCTCTGGAGCAGAATGGTGGGGAGAAGAGGGACGGTTAATATTACAGTGGTTGATTAATATATTTCTTCTATGAATCTCTGATGTCATGAGCACTACAATGCAGTCTGAAGAAGCTAAGGTCATAAATAACTAACTGAGCATGCAGAAATGACAACACTGTTGATGACACTCATAACACTTCAAGAAAAGATGCCTATCTGATGTCAGAGACACTAGAATGCTGTCATAAATAGTTTTTTGTAATATCTGAGGCAAATAAACAATGTTTGGCAAACTTGCAACTAAATTGGGGTTCAAAAATCTGAGACCACAAGCCATTCAAAGAGCGATGCTTTTTTTCTAATAAATATGTATTTTGTCATTACAAACTATATTCTCAGCAAAATAGCTTAAGTAAATAAAAAACACTAGGGGTGATCCGGTTCGACACGCGGTTCAACTTAAAACGCATCTGTAATATGGTTTGTTAGAAATAAAAACACGTAAAACAAACAGGGTTCGGCTAATGTATGTATTTGCTGATGGATGCGCATTCTGGCTTCCCAGTACAGTACAACAACAGCGATGGAAAAAAACGTGGACAACTTCACTCTTGTTCAATGCGAATGCCGTATGCTGGAATATGAGCAGTCATTTATTCCTGATAGCGCGCGTGCACAGGTGAGACCTATACAGCACGCGTTCATATCTGTGTTTAAACTAAACTCATTTAAGCTTTGCCAGTTTAAACATTTAAGAGCCAGAGGACGCGAGCTCGCGCGAGCAGTAAGAAGATTTGTGCGTGCGCTCATCCGAAACGCGCAAATCCCGCGCCTCAGAACACGCACAAATATTAAGATTTCTCTGAAGTATTGTGTTTGAATCAAGCGGCAACCTCTCGGTCTCCCTCTTGAAGCCAACACGGAAGTGAGTAAAACTGCAATTCATCGACTGGCTGCAAAAAGGGAGTCATTCCCATAAACTCCCCATGTTAAAATAACCAACTTTACAGCAGAAAAAAATATGTTTACAGCCTGGTACAAAAAATGGTTTTGGTTTATTTAGCTAATTTTGCCCTTCATGTCAACTGTGAGGGGGTGAATTTTTTTTATATAACTTATCCATTTAAATTATATTAAGCCTTAAAGTTCTGCATAATTTAGGGCGTGGCCACTCGAGTGACAGGATGATTGCCGCTGCTGTCAAAACCGTCGCGCTAGGCGGGCGTGGTTTCAGCAACCCGCTCCACCCATGTCTCGCCTCTTTGCCCATTTTCGATTATCCGGGAGTGACGTGCAGTGACGCGATTCCAACATGGCCGCCCACTAAGAGCTTAAAAAATGCTCTTCAGAAACCTACGGGTGACGTCACGTACACTACGTCCATATTTTTTACAGTCTACTGTTTGAAAGGACAACAGCGTTGCCAGGTTTTCACAACAAAAACTGCCCAATTGCTACATAAGACTAGCCCAAACACATTTCGAGGGGGGTCCAAGTTAACAATCGTGTTCCGGGGATCAAATACACGTTTTTTGGGGGTTTTTTTGTCGGTGTTCCCCTTGTAAACTCGCATTTCAGCGGCTAAATATGACGTTATTGGGGTCGCTTCAACCCGCAAACATCAAAAACTTCCTGTGGCAACAGTGTAAATGTAGCCCAATTCTGTGGGAAAACCGCAGACTTGGCAACACTGATGGACAAATCCACACAAAAATTATGTTAGAATGCCTTGTCTTGGTATTGTCCTATAGCAGACATAGCCGGCTGAACGTACTGTATCAGTGCACTGGATCAGCAACAACAAGGAAATCACTCACACACAGCTTTTGTAACTTTAATAACGATTAATCTTTATATTATACAGTAAAATAGGCAATGCTATTTTACATTTGATTACTTTATTCAATTTCTGTACCTAAAAACTAACGTTACACCTACCTAAAAAAACCTGAAAATCACTATTTTATTTCTATCTTTACTCTATTGTATTTATTTGTGCTGTTGCTTGTAGTTACATAAATTAATCATATTTTCTTTATTTTTATTCGACAGTATATTTTTTCCCTAAACATAGCACATACCAAACCGTACCAAAGCCGTGACTCTAAAACTGTGATACAAACTGAACCGTGAGTAAGTTGAAACGTTCCACCCTAAAAAAAATACAATTTTGCAGTATTTTGGTCTGAATATGCTTTTGTCTCTTTTCACAGCAGCTCTTGAGCTGCATAAACTCCACTACTTTGTGTAAAATCTCATAGTACAAGAAATGCAGAATATTGACTATGTCATATTTACATCACTTCACTTTTCACTTGTTTGAATATGTGGACACAAACTTTTGGACCCCATTGTAAATACATTTATACTAATACTGTAGTTTTATGTATCTAGGTAAATTACTAAGAATTGGTAGGACTTCTCAATGCTGTATATAATTTAAGGCCAACACATGAGAAAAAGCAGACCAGATTGTCAGACATATGCAACACTTTGATGAAATGGGGACATCAGGACACACAGTAGTGTTTCTGGTTTAACATATAATCAACTTTAGTCTGAACATGATGAAATGAGTAAGACAGAAAACAAAAAAAAACAGCTAAAGAAATAAAACAAAATACCGACCAACTCAGCAAGGCTGAGGTCTCCACTAAAGGAGAAAAGAAAATCTTTAATTTATTGACTGAAATGCTACTTCAGTCATGAAGGACATTACTTATTTATCATTTAGTCTGACTCTTTAATCTTGGTGTCTACAGTGTAAAATGTTCACTTTTATGCCATTGGTTTATCGGTCTGTTAAATTCATGGGTTATTAATGGGGTTGTGGGGCACTGTACTGAAATTTACTACACTGTGAAACATTAATATCTGATAGAAACTCATTCTAACTCTTCCTAAGGCCATGATGTCATCAACACAACATGATAAAGTAATGACAATGGATCTAATGATAATCTATGATTATCATTATCCAAATTTCATACTTTATCTATTTTCAATGTGTATAAAATGTTCTGGTCATGTCAGGTTTCTAAAACCATGACTGGAAATGTAAAAGCAAAATATCTCTGATTTAAAGATTTAGAGAAGTTGTTCTCAACTGGTGGGTTGTGACACAAGTTTAAATCAAAACCAGTTGAGAACTACTTTTTTTGGGTTTTTTTTAGAAAATTTATTGATGTCAAGATTTAGTGACAAACTTATTCCCAGAACTTCAGCAAGAAAGATTTGCGATCATTCTACCCTCACATTTTAACACATTGAAAAGACTGCCACTGAAATATTTGTTAAAGATAGTATTACTTCTTGTAAGTCTGCATAATGTAACACCATCAGGCAGACTGTTCAGTGCTAAGATCAAGTTCTAAAGTCGTAATATACCAGATTTTACCCTCATTTTGTGCATATATTAATAGAAGAATACTATCTTCACAAAAAAGAATCGCACAAGGGAGATCCTTGTGTCAAGGCGTGTACAGGACTTTCAGACTAAAGAAATTTTCCCTGTAATAGTGTCATGTGCATGTGCCAGGATGTGTTGAAGGGGACAGGGGATGACGTCAAACATAGCTTCACCTGGATCCTTCTGATCCTTTAGAGTTTTCTCAACTTGAGAGAGAGAGAGAGAAAGAAAAAGAGAGTCAGAGCAACATAAGGAGAGGGAGAACTAAGGGAGAAAGAGAAGGGAGAATTGGGGGAGGAAGAAGAATTATTCCTCAAGGTGGCATGTTTTAGCCCAAAGTCGGTGCAGCATGCCTGGTGATTTCACTCTTGGTTGCTCTCCAGAGAATTATTGTGTATTTAATATAGAATAATAATAAAAAAACAATGGCAAACAAACACACATGTAGATATTTACCTGGAACGACAAGAACAAAAACACATAGCAAAGTAGCAACTGAACGACATACTGAACAGAGAGACGATAGCCATCGTTGTAGTAATCACGAACAAGACAAACTTGTGATGTTGGAACATGTAAGTCATAGCTCGTACACGTGTGCTAACTCCTGCTTTCCCGGTAGCTCAGTCACCTGTTGATGTGTCTGGAACCCCCCAGTGAAACCACCTACCACACCACAGCAACGATATACACTCAGACAAAGTAAAACAGCAAGCAAAGTAAAAATGCATTCAAGTCACAAACATGAGCTTCAACCAAAAACGGACAAGAGGAAGCTGAACGATGCATCAGTCATGTCGTATTACAAACAGATGGAACATCTCTGCCAAAGGAATCGGAATCGGAACATTGCGTATCGTTTACTACTCAGTGTCAGTCGTCTGTATGAAAATGGCAAAACAGAAAAGGTCCGAAAAAGATGTGACATGGAGGATCGAGCTGATGAAAGAGAGGTAAAGAATGAGGGGTGAGGAGTTGTTACTCACGGATGGTTAAATCCATCACTTGTGTAGCCAAGGAGTAGACAGGATGATCATACATTTCCCTCTTTTTTCCTAAAGAAAAAGAGGATTCCGGCATGCAAGAGTTTGGGGTCAGAGGAAAGGGGGTCAAGGGTTGAATATGGTGAAGGGATGTCTTGTGTTAAGGGAAGTTCTCATCAAGAAATCAGTTTTGGGAAAAGATTGGATAATACAACATGATTTGATGGTTAAAACCCTTAAACCACAATCACCCTTACGTTCTCACTTAGAGACAGTAAAAATGAGGAACAAAGCGGAAGTGGAAAACTTTTAAAGGTGCACTATCGTTCAAAAGTTTGGAGCCAGCTAAGATATTAATTGTCTTTGTTTAGCAAGGATGCAAGTTGTCAGTCAATTCAATTTTTTAATCGAATTAATTAAAAGTATCAAGTAGACATTACAAATTGTAGCTTTAGAAAGAAATACTTTATTTGATTCAACATAAAATATATTTCACATAAACATTTAGGCTGCAACGGCCTAAACTCTTGAACATAAAAGAAGATAATTTGAGAAACATCTCAGTATTTGTTCATACAATGAAAGTCATTGGTAACCAAAACAGCTTTGTTACCAACAGTCTTCAAAATATCTTCTTTTATGTTCCACAAAGGTTTGAAACGACATGAGAGTGAGTAAATGATGGTCGAATTTACATTTTTTTGGATGAACTATCCCTTTATTGTTATTATAATTATTTTAATGAAATGATACTCTAAATAAGAAACTAAATCTGCCAGCAGGTGGCGATAAATGTTTTTATGAGTCATCCATTAATTCATTCATTCAGAGGCTAATTCATTCAGGAATGAAGTAAATGGCTCTCTTTATGAATGAGACTTTGATTCATTGATTCACACGATTCGTTCAAAACGTGGATTCGTTCAGAAACTAAACACCGCTGTATAATAATATTAAAGGATTAGTTTACTCAAAAATGTCAATTTCCTGATAATTTACTCACCCTATGCCATCCAAGATGTTCATGTTGTTCTTTCTTCAGTCAAAAAGAAATTAAGGTTTTTGAGGAAAACATTCCAGGATTTTTCTTCATATATTGGAGTTCAATGGACATCAGCGGGTTGAAGGTCCAAGTACCGACCCAGTGTACAAAAGTCAAACAGCCTTTACAAAAAAATATAAAACAACTATGTTGGTTTTTCACCCTACCCAACCCTTTTGAACCGGAATACACAGATAAAGAACTAACCGTCACGGATGCGCAGAGCTAGTGCGAGATGAGCATTTGTGGTTAAAAAGTATACAAATTTGAATTTTTTTAGAAAACGACTAATCGTTTTGCCAGACAAGACCCTTATTCTTTGGCTGGGATCATGTAGAGTCCTTCAAGCTGCATTGAAACTGCATGGACCTCCAACCTGTTGGTTGCCACTGAAGTCCACTACATGGAAAAAAATGTTTTCCTCAAAAATCCGAAATTTTTTTCGACCAAAGACAGAATGACACTGAAGACTGAAGTAATGGCTGCTGAAAATTCAGCTTTGCCATCAGGATTAAAAGACATTTTAGATTATATTAAAATTATTTTAAATTTTAATAACATTTCACAATATTACTGTTTTTACTATTTTAATCAAATAAATGCAGCCTTGGTAAGAGGCTTACATTTTTTTAAAATCCTACCGACCCCAAAATGTTGAACAATGGTGTATTATTCACCCAAAAATGAAACTTTTGTCATTTGAAAAACATAATTTTCTTTCTTCCATAGATTTACATCAAATTTGATTTTATGCTACTTCCATTGTGTTTTGTCATATTTTTTTGTGTTATGAAAACTGCTTAGTCAGCGAAATATCTCCATTGTGTTCCAGTGAAGAAAAGAAAACGATATGCATTTCAAATGACATAACTGATGACATAATCATATTTGGGCGAGCTGTTCCTATAATGATATTGTGTCAATATCAGCCAAGGCCCATTAGAAAGGCAATAATACTGTGTTCTAAAAGAATGTCAGCCATTTGTATCACTTGCATCATTGGTTTGTCACCTTGCTCCAAATAAGAAACAGAACCAATGATTTGATGAAACAGAAAGTATTCATTCAGAGAAAATGATCTTCAAACATCTAAACACAAACATCCTCCACAAAACCAGCCCACAAAGCCTTCTACACCTCTTCAAACAGACACCTCTCCTTATTGCCCATCTTTTGCTTCTTAGTAATCCTCTTTCACGCTTGTTTCCCAACCTGGCATTGTTTCATGGATGCTTCCCTCTTCATCTCACTGCTCTATCCCACAACCTGTTTTCTCCTCTAATAGGCTCTTCCTCCCTGCAACAGCTCCTTCCCACATACTTAATTTATTTCACCGCAAGATCCGTCCCCATTCCTGCATCCCTCTCTGTTCACTGACTCATTTTCCTTGTTCCTTTTCCTCCTCCGTAACCATTTCTCTACCCTCGATGTCATTTATCATCCTGATCTGAGCCATAATAATAGAAAAAAAGAGAATGTGTGGAGAGCATCTGAAGAAATGTCCAATTTTATGTTATCGCAGTAGATAGGAAATGGTAAGAAGCTCTTCTTTGTGTGGATTTGAATGCATTTTTACACACAAGTCCACAAAAGGAGAATGGACAAGACATTTAAAGTTTTCTTGAAAAGAAAGAGAGAAACAAAAGCAGCAATTGCCTTAGAATAAACAAGTATATCATTTTCAAACAAGACAGATGCTGTGCAATTCAAGAATGTAGTCTGGTGTACTGAAAATAAAATAAAATATAATCAGGATAAACTTTCAAATAATTTGTAAAAAAAAAAATTAAATAAATAAATAAATAAACAACAAAAAACATTACCTGCAAACCACCAATACTTCTACAATTTAAACAAAACCTTAAATCTCCCAAACCTAAAATTCTTTTCCTTTTACAAACTGAAAGCAGAAGAACAGATTATTTACTCAAAGCACATTATTCAAATATAAACCACAGTTTATGCATTAAATTGATATAAATGAATGGAAGCAGAGTAAAAAAAGTACAAAAAAGTACAAAAGTTCTCTTCTGGTTCAAATCATAGCACGGTTAAGTGGTTTAAAATCATAATGCTGTGAAATAAGAGGGCAATGCTAGTCACCTTCCACTCTGGCGTAGTCAGTGATGCGCTGGTAGTTAATTTGAGCTGCTTGCTCTAAGCATTTACGAATGACAGCCTTGACTTCCTCCTGCGGGACTGGGGTCACAATGTCCTTCATAAGCACCTGTGAAAAAGCACAAATCCAAATTATCTAGTGACATAAATTTTTGTTGTCCTAGTATGAATGAGTCATACATTTTTAAACTTTTTTTTTGGTGAAATAATGATGCATGGCAAAACAAGCAAACAGGGACAGGAGGCGCTGAACAAAATACCATCAATTGCTTCTCTTTTCCTTCTATTGCTGCTACTCTGAATCAATATAAGCAATGTTGTCATTACCCTCTCCAGCAAAGACAGAGTGGCTTTCAATGCTCCCTCAGGGCGACCGAATGGAAAGCAATACCTACAACAACAAAAATTACATTGTGGTTGTAGAAAATCCTATACAATTACATTTTTGCATGTAATGTTCAGAAAACATCAGAAAGAAGTACATTAGTGGTTCTCAACTGGTGGGTCAAGACCCAAAAATGGATGGAATAAAAGGAATAAAACACAACGCAACCCTTTTAAAGAAAAAACAAAATGCTTTCCATATCTTTTATGGTTGACGTCAGTAAACTCAAAATCTTCAGTATTTTCTCCAAGTAGAAATCACAAACAAACCATATAAGGTAAACGACGCACTGAGCAAAATGAAACCACATTCGAGTGTCTTGTTTGATTTGCACAGGCTATAATTTGAGCTCGGTTGATATGTTTATGCACATAATGGCTGTGCACTTCTCATATTTAGCCTAATACAATATTTGGCTCAGCATTTGTTCCATGCATTAAGCTGATAAATCACCTCTGGTGTTGTTTATGCATTTACAAAACTGTCAATTTCCCTACTCGGCCTAATAATTCGCACGTTGTTGGGTCTGTGCAGTCCGTGGTGATATAATTTTTAATGCATGATTTTAAAGGACATTTTAGACAAAAAATTTTAACAAGGTTCTGGATTGTCACTCGATGCACAATATAATATCAGGAGAACCTCTGAAGTACATCTTCCTGCTATATAACATCTTGTGAAATGTTCAGTAAAGATCTTTCATCTACATACTCACCTAAAGTTTGTGATCTGATTCTCCAGAAGGACACGTAATCGCTCTTTGATTTCCTCAAAGCGTTCTTTTTCCTCCACCGTTACCGTTCCAAGACCATCAGGCCTGTTTTACAAGCAAAACATGCCATTATTTGCAAATTGATTTGAAAGATCAATTTTGAGGCAAGGTGAAAGTGATTCAGGTCAAAAGAAAGTCTTGGACTGGTGTATTTATTATTACAACAACTAATTATAATACTACATAATTGCTTTTTAAAGCACTGTATATTTTCAGTGAAAGCTAATCAAACTACATTAACATTTCAGTATGCAGTATATCACACTTGTAACAATAAAAAATACAGGCCTGGCACACTGAGTGCAGAAAGAACATCTAACCAGAAGCAATGTCTGGCTTTCTTAAATCTAATACGCTGGCTATAAATGTATTTGTACCCAGCAGATGGGACCCTGTTGTGATACTCTTGGGGGACATTGTTTCCAACCCATTTTTTTTTTATTTACAGCTATCGATGTTACAATACTCCAGTTGGGCATCATATTGCATTAAAATATATTTAATACACACTCAGCTGCAGCACAATAATAAATATTCTTTCAACAAGTCTGTGGGAAGAGAAACCTAACCTAAACATGCTGTACAAGGCTTGTGCATACAGGCTTGAATTCAGTGAATTTAAAAGTGAGCCTAGGTATTTTCTCACAGGATATTATCGCATTAAGCAATATCATGCAGGCTTTAAAGGACTAAATCTTAAAATGTATAAGATTTACAGTTCTTTTGTTGTTGTTGTTGTTGGTCTTTATCCACCTTTCTCCTAATGAGCCTACTGCATTTTCAATTATGGGAGGCGCTTTCTGTTTGGAAAGTTCCACTCAAAAAGATTAAAAAATAATAATTTCAAGACTAAGACTGGTTGATTAATTTTTCTTCATGTTCTGTTTTTACACTTTAGGAGAGTAACGTAATGCTTGTTATTTTAATGTGACATTGTATGACACGAATATCTATGGCAAGAGCTCTCGTTAGTCCACCGCATTCTTTTCTTCCTGATTATTTTCATTTTTCCTTTCTATTCCACTCTAACAGTATGATAAAAGACAACACACACTGCACATTTTTGGTTTTGCTCTCCCAATTTAATTTAAAATACATCCTATGAATAATTCACTGGAATTCACAAAGATTCTTGCTTTCCTCCCCAAATCCTCACATATCTTTTCAGGTTTTTTTCCACACAGATGCTTTAAAATGTAAATGTAATTGTCTCCCCTTTTCACTTCTAATTTCTACTGACAGTGTTAACTGGAAAGTTTCTAAACCAGGTAAATACTATATTTGTTATCTGTCTAGATGATGGAAATGACTTTGAAATATTATCAGTAACATGTTCCAGTTAATAAACATTTTTGATTTTTGAGACATACACTGCCCTCCAAAAGTTTGGAAA
>JAHKKF010516867.1:9815-26004 GCA_019740295.1 Labeo calbasu | reverse complement strand
TATTTTATTATTTTCCCCCGCTCCCGCCCGCAGTATTCAAGTTTTGTCCCGCTCCCGCCCACAAAAGCCCGCAGGTAAACATATAAGTAGTTTTATTTTCACTGCTTCTTCCCGATACTCTGTTATTTGTTTCATTTGCTTCCCTTTTGAATATAAATAAAAAAGAAACGGAAAATAAACAAATATGTTTCGTTTTATTTGTGTTTAATGATGAACATGGACACGAACAAGGAGCTTTTCAGAACCTAGAAATACAGTCAGAACAGTAAGTAATAGGCTAATAATTCTGCAATGAAACAAAATAATAATAAACGTTGATTTCTCAAGCGGTCAAACAGAAATGCAGTTGGCCTAATACTGCTTCAGAACGTGCGTTAGCCTTTTTTTTTTTTTTTTTTTTGCCTTCAGCAATGTCCAAAAATTGAACATAAGTTATCCTTATTTCTCTATAATAAAATAAAAATAGGCCAATTTTCAATATTTAGCTAAATAAATAAAAATAAACTGAATTAACTAAAAAAGGCCTCAGATTTCCTTTGTTTGGCTTTGTAGTTTTGTATGTTCCTTTCTTTAGTAATGAACTAATATCTGTAACCCTAAGCGTTCCACCTGTGTCATAGTTCCGCGCATGAATCACGAGAGAATTAGCTTCCGACCTTGCACCTGTAATTTTTATTTTTATTTTATTTTAATCGTTATTGTTGATTTTGTGCAATAGATAAATAACAGAGTATTTGTTTTTGGTAAATTAATTTTAAAATAATTCCATTTTGCGGGAGTCCCGCGAATAATTCTATTCTATCGCAACCCACAGTACTTTTTTTAAGATGAAACTGCATGTATATGACAAACATTATACATGATATAAACAATAAACATTACACATGATATAAACAAGTATACACTAGAGGAGAGGTATACAAATACAAGTTTTTATATAAAAATGTTAAAGCGTTTACAAACTTTCAGCTTTTTAATTGCTTTTTGTTTCATAGAAAATTGTATAGTGTTAATGTAATGTTCCATTTTCTTCCTAAAAAAAAAAAAAGGTTCCCTTTCTGTGGTTCACTCCGACGTTGTGTCGAGTGTACGACACTAGGGGTCGCTTTTGGGTGTTGTAATACGTAATATGTTGTGTTACGTCATACGTTCCTGCGTGTACCTGCTGTCTAGTAATACTTCAATGGGAGCCCAAACACCTCTGATAACATTAAGAAAAGGCCAATGAAATTGGGTGTGCAGATTTTGCATAGCTGGCCACTCCCCGGAGTTGTGGCATGAAGGACACAACATCTCTGTTCCCTCCATCAGGGAATAATGTGAAACTGATTTTTTGCATCAGTTCATCAATAAACAAGAAGTTAATATTAAGAGATTTACGTTTTAGACAGCATATTGCCTGTTTTTGCTCTATTTCGCCAGCAAATAACCATTCCAAACACATCCACAGCACTGTTTTGCATCTTTGAGCAACATGACGGTGTTTCGTTCTCGAATGCATCACCCATTAAATGATTCAGTTCAAGTGCTATGATTCATTTACATAACAGTGACTTACTGCCACCTATTGGCGGTTTAGATTTCACATTTAAAGTATCTTCATTTTAAAAATACATGTAAATATCAGTATTCAGTGTTTTGGTTAAATTAACAAAATATTATTTATGCATTTGTAACTGCAAGTTAAATGCATTCATGTCCCTCTGAGCTGAATTAAACATCTCTAAACACCTCAATTTCTTGACTTACGCCTTCGTTTTAGGTTGTAATGTTTACCTTTTTTTATTTATTTTATATATATACAGGGGTTGGACAACGAAACTGAAACACTGGCCAATATAGTGTTGGAGGTTTCATGGCTATATTTATGCAGCCTGGTGGCCAGTCTTTACTGATCGCACATTCCACCAATAAGAGCAGAGTGTGAAGGTTGACTATGTGCACCCAATAGCTCAAACATTGTACCCTGAAGGTGGTGCCGTGTATTAGGATGATAATGCACCGATACACACAGCAAGACTGGTGACAAGAGTGATTTGATGAACATGAAAGTAAAGTTAAACATCTCCCATGGCCTGCACAGTCACCAGATCTGAATATTATTGAGCCACTTTGGGGTGTTTTGGAGGAGCGAGTCAGGAAATGTTTTCATACACCAACATCACATAGTGACCTGGCCACTGTTCTGCNAAAGGAATGGCTCAAAATCCTTCTGGCTACTGTGCAGGACTTGTATTTGTCATTCCCAAGATGAAATAATGCTGTATTGGCTGCAAAAGGAGGCCAAACACCATACTAATTGTGGTCTAAAACCAGGTGTTTCAGTTTCACTGTCCAACCCCTGTATATATATATGTGTGTGTGTGTGTGTGTGTGTGTGTGTGTGTGTATTATTGATACATTTGTATTTGCATTTTTAATGTAATTTGGCATATAAATACGTTACGTCAAGGTTATTAATGTATGCAATTTCAGCAATAAAAATGTTCATTTTTCTAAAAAAGGAAACAAATTAGTTGTTTATTTTCAGAGACCTATCTTATTTTTTCTTGTATATTTAGTATTGTTTTTTAATAAAGAAAATGACTTCTTATCCAATTACTCGATTAATCGATGGAATAATTGGTAGGATACTCGATTATTACCTGCGGGTGTCACTGTTGGACAGTGTTACTTTATAGAAAGGAGTGGCTTTTGGACTTTTAATGTCATATTTATTCATTCATATTTATGCTTTTTTATTTTTGTAATATTGATTATCTTCTCATCCAATTGTGAGGAGAGGAGACACCTTTAGAAATGCCCCTGGTATATATATATACATCTGATATATATATATATACATATATACATATATATCAGAGGTTGTGCTACACTTTAACATTGTCCATCGTTTTAAAAAAAAAAAAAAAAAAAATCATTAAAATTTTCATATTTTAATTAGAATAAAACATTTAATTGCTTTTATTTTTGTTAACATTTTCATTTTTAATCATGAACCTACAGGACAACAGCGCAGTGTTTAAAAACAACAAAACATGCTAGGGCTGGGTAAACAAAAACAAAACAAAAAAAAAGAGTTCTCGATTTTAATAGATTCTCATTTTAATGAACGAATATCGATTCTTAAATCACAATCTAACTTTTGGTCTATGCTGTTTTCAGTTGATGAATAAACAGTACATAATGCGTCTTCCTTCCAAAAAATAGCAATAAATAGAAATAGAAATATCCGATAAAAAAAAAAAAATGCAATTTTCAGTTAACGCGACCTCTGGTATATACCTCTGCAGCCCACTCATCCATTTCTCTTCTCTCAGCGAGCTCGGGGAAGGAAATGGTTTAGTCACAGAGTTGAGAAACCGTGTTTGAGGGAACGCACACCGGCAATGCGCCCGCATGCTCACTCTCCCCTGGCACTCTGATCCGCCCGCGTGTTTTACACGTGACGAGAGAGAAAACGCCCCTCATTACATCAAGCGGCTCAATGCCTCTAGGCGGGTCAGAATGGAAGGCTGTCACTGACGATTTCATATCACTAACACCCTTGGATCTGAGTGCGGCGCATGCCTGGGACACGTCCATGCTGTGCTCACGGAGACAGTCTATTCTCGCTACGAGAGCGTGTGTGTCTCGCTCTGCCTCTTTTGTGGTTCGCCATCCTCTATGAAGATGGCACCGCCTCTCACGTTCTCTCCTCCCAGTTGCCTCAGAAGATGAAACAGTGAAAATTGCAAGGGCTGAGCAACCAAGTTTGACTTCACTCTCCCCTGCCGCTACTTTCCTGTCCTAAAAGAGGTGGCGGGCTTAGACCGATTATGGATCTCAGACATCTATCAAACAGATCCTCGTGCATATCTGCCCTGGGGACTGGTTTTTGACAGTTAATCTGACAGACGCTTGCTTTCACATCCACACAGACCGTTCTTGAGATTTCGTGTTCGAGGGAGTGGCCTATCAGTATACAGTCCTTCGGTTTGGACTGTCCCTGGCTCCTCACACTTCATGAAGTGCATAGAAGCGGCTCTTTCCCCTCTGAGGCAGATGAAAATCCGCATGTTATATTACCTCGACGACTGGCTAGTTCTAGAAAATCGTGAACGTGAACTGGTCGCTCACAAGCAGCTGCTACTCAGTCACTTAGAGTGCCTCAGGTTTATTCTCAATCCACACAAGAGCCAATTGTTTCTCAGACAGAGGGTGGTATTTATGGCCAAAAATGCATGGTCTTTTTCAATTGGTGCTCAGCGCGGAGTCTGGACCCGCTTATATGTGACGTGTCCAGCGTGCTAGCCTTTTTGTAGGAATGGTTGGATAAGGGACGAACCCTTTCCACACTCAAAGTATATGTGGCAGCCGTCGCAGCAAACCATTCGGTCGATCATTGAGTAGAAATGATCTTATCGTTAAATTCCTGAGGGACGCTCGGAAGCTCAATCCCCCTCGCCCTCAGACGGTACCCTCGTGGGACTTGTCAATAGTCCTGAGGGCCCTAAAAGGCCCTCCCTTTGAGCCGCTCATTTCGGATGACTTATGATCTCTTTCACTTAAAACAGCCCTCCTCTTAGCTCTAGCGTCAGTTAAGTGAGTAGGTGACAGTCAGTGCTTCATGTCTGGAGTTCGGTCCTAACGACAGCAAGGTCGTTCTGAAACCAAGGCATGGCTATGTCCCCAAGGTGCTTTCGACTCCGTTCAGAGCCCAGGTGGGTACCCTTTCGGCGCTCCCTGTCACTCCCTGTTAGGGCATTGAGGATATACCTGGAGCACTCTAGCCTGTTTCAACAGACAGAGCAGCTCTTTGTTTGCTTTGACTGGGTCAGAAAGGACTGAAATGCACAGTTGAATTTAGAGTTACAATGCGTCTCCTTTCAATTTTTTTTTTTTGTAGAAACAAACAAACAAAAAAAAAAGCCAATAAATTAAATATTTTTGTTACTTACTTAGTGATGAAGAGGAGAAAAGTATCCGTAACTGATCCGTCACACATGTTCTCTTAAACTGAGAAGAGAAAAAGACATGATTGGTAAGAAGCCAGTAATACTTTGAAAGTTTATTATATTAATTATAGATATGGCTCTAAATAGAACTATTACCACATCTAACGAAACCTTTAAAGAGCCATATTTTTGTAGAATGTAAAACAAAAGTAAAACAAATAAAAAACAAAACAAAAAAATCCTCTGTGATGCGTTTAAGTCCATCATTTTGGTGTGATTGAGTGGCGACTCCTCTCTGCAAATAAAGAAGTTGTAGCATATGATGCATCTGAAATACACAGTTGAGATTAGAGTTACAGTGTGTTCATGTGTTTGTGTAAGAACAATTGTGTTTATAAAGGCCAAAAGCAAAAATGGACAGCATGCGAGCCCTTCACAATCTTAAAAGAAAAAAGTAATATGTCATAAGTCATGGCATAACTTTTTTTTTTTTTTTTTTTTTTTTTTTTATTATATTATTATATTATTACAGGCAGCTAATATTTATATATATTGTTTTGCTGAACCTTCATACGGAACCATAAGGCCAAATCAAATGCTGTGTATAATCAATAATTATGTTTACTCAGTAAATTATGTTTTACTTACAGAGTGGTCCTGACTAAACCATCTTTTTTTTAGAGTGTAAGACATTAATTGTGAAGGAAGACATTTGAAATATTCCTTTGATTACGGTTTTGAGTGAATACTGAATGGAATTTCCATCTAGCTTTTATTTTGCAGTAATCATTTAATGATAAATTACTTCCACAGAATTTGATCAACCATGGAGGGAAACACAATGGGAGTAAGTGGAAAAATATTATTAAAAAAAATTATAATAAAATAAAATAAAATAAAAATGACAACCTATTTGTACAAGCAAAAGTGTGTAAGATCAACACTGCTTCCTTTTCAACAGAAAGAAAAAAGTTTTGGAAAAAAACCTCAGGGAACTTAAGCTGAGCGATCCAAATGTTAAGTACATCAGGATCTTGCTAACTGGACAAATTGGAGCAGGAAAATCCAGCTTCATCAACACAGTCAATAGTGCTTTTCAAGGAAGAATCACAACAGAAGCCCTTGCTGATGCTGATACTGGTACAAGTTTTACAAAAACAGTAAGTATATACCCATTTGTTTTGATTTAAAACAAAATGGTTTACTAAATTATGTAGGCTACACACTCTTCAAAGAAACATTTGACGTTGAACCTACTGAGGAAACACAATTGTATGATATTGCTGTCACACTTAAAAAAACAAAAAACAAAGACATGATAACACCATTACAACACCTGTGTTGAACGAGACGCTGAGACATCGCCACAGACTGACCACAACCTCAGACAAGCGATGTGATGCAAACAGTGTTCAACACTCTTATCAACACTCTTGGAATGCTGCTCAAGCAACCAGATTTTGCAGACCAAAATGTTTCTACATAAGTGTGCATCTGACTACTAGGATCTTGTCCTACACTAACAAATAAAATAAGTCATCTATATGAAATAATCCAAATGCTTTGTTTTATGTGCTGGTTGTTTCTGCATGTGTCCACATCCAATACATTTGAAATAGCCACATTGTTTATTGTATTGTTCTACTTCTGCATTTATCTACAGTACAGAACTTACTACATAAGAGATGGAGAATCAGCTCTGCCTTTTGTCTTCAATGACATCATGGGCTTAGAATCCGGAGAATCACATGGTGCACATCAAGAAGACATTGCCAAATGCCTTGATGGTCTCCTTAAGGAAGGACACAATGTGAGGAGGAAACTTTTGCCTATTCATTTACTCAGATTTAAAGTGGCTTTGTGAAATGATTCAAATGTTATTTGAACAACGCATTGACACTGTAGAATTATTAAATGGTGCTTTTCCCCTTTTATCCTTGATGTGAAGAGACAAAAGATATGACCTCTTTGCCTTTCTTTTTTACATTCAGTTTAATCCAGCTGTTTCTGCTGAAAATAAGGACTACAGAAGCACAACCAGTACTGAGGATCTGACATACTGTCTGGTCTACGTCCTAGCAGCTGACAAGGTGTCAATGATGCATGATGACGTCTTCAAAAAGATGAGATATATTAGACAAAAGGCCAGCAGTCTGGGTGAGTGAAACAGCAATACATTAAAATAATGTGTAAAAATAATTTGAGAAATTCAAAAGACTCATTAATGTGTTTAAACTTTCTTCATGTCACACAAATCTAGCAAAATGATGTAGAATGCATGAAGACTTCAAGCAACACCACACAGTGAATAAATATTTAAGTTTATGTTCACATTCAACAGAAATTCCTCAGGCAGTCATCATGACGAAGGTGGATGAAGTGTGTCCACTAGTCAGAAAAGATCTAAGAAAAATCTACACTAGCAAGAAGATAAAAGAGAAGGTAACTACAGATCCTTTCTGGAACTCAGATACAGACTGTGGTGTCAGTCCTCTGGCTTTTGTTTGCAGTTTTGTTTACCAGTCTAGGGCTTTACAACAACATAATAATAAATGAATTATTTAAATTATTTGCTGCAAATCATTAGAATGGGTAGGCAAATAAACCGATGATTGAGTTTTCATAATTGAAGCCGCTCTCTCCACTGACACACATAAACAGGTTTCTAACATGTCACAAGCACAAATATGTTTTAGAGCATATTTTTATTTATTTACTACAAGCCCCAAAAACATTCAGCCTGTGTTCTTCCTTCCACAGATGCAGCAGTGCTCTAATTCAGTTGGTGTCCCTATGAGCCACATCTTCCCTGTGAAGAACTACCATGAGGAAATCGATGTAAAAGACGACATGGATGTACTGATCCTAAGGGCTCTCACACAGATTGTGCAAATAGCAGATGATCTACTAAAGAGAAGAAAATATGATTTGGAAAAAGGAAAAACTGCATCTGATTCAGTAGAGAAATCATAGGCAATGTAGGAACATGTGTTAATGCATTTTCATTCTTCTCATATTGCATAACACATAACAGTAGCTTTACACGCAAGGCTGAACTTCCAGGCAGAGAGGGAAATATATGTAGTTGTGATTTCTGTGTTCTTGGCCACTTCTTCTCTTGTCATGGGCCACTTCTCATCTGACACTTCACTAGTAAGTGACAAATCTTGCATCTTAATTTCAGTTTGGACTGGATGCATAGAATTTCTGTAATTTGCTGTTGCATTATATCCACCTTATTTTTCAACATGATGTAAGCTGTTTTCAGTGAAATTGCAAGACTTCTGAGCGGTTTCCCGCTTGGCTGTTTTGAATTGAAAATATAAGCTATTTGAAATGATAAATGTAAACAAATAATTGAATGTGACAAGTTAAATATGACATTTTTGTAAAGCAGGGAATTTTACTGCTGAATAAAAAGTCATTGTGTAACACTATACTGTTTGCATTAATGCAGTATCGCTAGACATTGTCCCAATGTTACATTTTTAGGCTGGTCCACCTCAGCACTCATTAATGTCAAAATGACACAGAGGGCTAATGCAATCAAGGTGGGCAGAAGACGAATGCAAATTCCAGTGCAATGCTTGGCTATAGCTAATCACTTACCTACTAAAACTACACATTCTGAACAACTATAGTTTTAAGCAGGTAGTTAATATGCTACACTCTAAGTCTGTAAAAACAGGACACAATGTACTGTGGAAATATGAAGGATTTCTCACTGGTGTTTTAACTGTATTCAGGGCTGGATTGGTAAACTGGTATACCGGAAACACACCTAATACAATACAATGTTTTTCTTTTTTTGCTTTGTGGAGTGTATATTTACACCAAGTGCAAATAGCCTGACTTGTTGGCAGAGGCTATTTACTCCCGCCAATGCCTGGTTATGCTCGCCAATGTTACAAAAACACCTATGAAGCAACAGCAGCAGTGGCGATGGTAATAGGATGCATAGCAGTAGCTTTTGACTTTTTGTCAAACTCATTCTTCTCCCTTTTACCATCACTTATCTAAAGGGACATTTGTAAAAATAAAAAATGAAGACTTTTGTGTGCACATGAAAACTTTTCCTTTGCGGTTTCCCTTTGCATCACTTCTGCCATCTTAAAAAGGAGAAAACAAGATGTACATCTGTACATAACTTCTCAAAACATTTGCACATTCATAATTCTATTTTATCTATATTTTTATGACCATACATCAATTATTTTTTTAATTTATCGTCTATTTATTATATGAGACCATGATCCGCACTCACAAAAAAAAACCAACTTATTTTTAGTGTTTATTTTACATGAATCACTTTAAGATTAATTAATAGATTGACGCACAAAAATAAAATATTAAGCGGCAGAAGAGCGCGGCGCAAATGGATTTGTGGAGGTCTAGAAGCAATTGGTACAGTAAAAAATGCTCAAATTTTGGATTTCGATAGGGCAATATATATATTGTCCCACATAAAACTTTAAAAGCCAGTTATAGGCTTTATATATATCCCAAAAAGGACAGGACTTCTCATTGACCAAAATGCAGTTTCTTTCCTTCACCCACCTAGAGACTGATCCCTAAGGTTTGGCATGTGACCACTGAGGGTGAAACAAATAGAGATCACAGAGATCCATCCAAATGCATTCATAACTATGTTTTCAAACCATAAACTGATGCAAACTACAACACAGATCCTATACTTATTCAGAGAAAAAAGTATTCCCAGTGACAACTGTTTATGGAAAAATGAATGCATGCATGACAGTTCAATCTTGTTTGGAGTGACACTTCATTTTCTAAATGTGTGTTTGGACTATGCAAATAAGTTCCACAGGAGGAAAGAAGAGTGGGCCACACCATGTTCCCCACTCTGACAGAAACAGCCAGTCACAGCACGGAAATGGAGAAGCGCCATGTTGCAATCTCCTCCTCATTGGAAAGGTGTAAAGGTACCCGTCCAAAAGACACTCCAGGTTCTGAGCCTGTGGCCCACTACAGGGGAGGCAGCAACAGACACATTGGTTCTGAGTCTCCGGCACGTCTAGTGAGACACTAACACAAGCGAAGCGAAGGTGCAGTTCAGGAGAGAATTTTTAATTATTTTGCATGTTTGCAGCCTAAGGATTTAAACCTTTTTTATGTGGCCTTTTTAGGTGGCCATACCAAAAAATAGGGTTGCCCTTGTTTTAGAAATAGTTGTGGGTGTATGGGATGGCTTGGATGAGTGTGAGATTTCCCGGCCTAAAATTTTGTTCCAGTCCCCCCCTGGGGCCTCATTCATAAAAATTTGCGTATAAACCGTCGTAAATTTGTTCTAAGATAATTTTGTCAAAAGTGCGTAAGTGCGATTTAGAGAAAACTATTGTGCACACAAAAACATGTGCGTACGCCTCTCTCTTCCAGATGTGACGTTTATAAATTGCAGATGATCTTGAAATTGTGTGCAGCTGACTGGTGTCAGATCTCCGCCTTGTAAACACCCCCTAATTAATATCATTAGCATATAAAAGAGCATCAGTCAATGTTGAAAAGCATTAATTGTTTGAGAATGGCAAGTGGCAAGAAAAAGAACTTTAGTGAGGCTGAAGTTTAAAAAATAATTTACGCATGAGAAAAAAGTGAAAGCATCAATAAAAACAGGATGCCTTTTTAGCGGTCTTGTTTCTTTTTAATTTATGGAGCGAATCAGAAACAAACCAAACCTTTTTTTTTTTTTTTTTTTTATTCAGTTCCATCACACAAAAGCACAAGGCAAACATAGGGCAACATTGCACATCTCAAAATGAACACAAACATATAATTAAAAATAAATAAATACAGGGATAAAAAAGTGCCATACATTGAGACAGTTACATAAATTCGAAAAGCTTTAGAATTTGTATTTTTATAAGCCTCTTATTTTGTGATCTCATATTAGAAAGGGTTTCAAAGTTTGGTTTAAGATCGGTTTTACAAAGGGTAATATATGATGGTTTCCTTGAATTATTTTTGACTTATGAATATAAAACTTTGCTAAGATCATTAACAGCTTAATTTTATAAATCAGAAAATTATCAGAAAAAGAGGATTTTTGAAAACAAAGTAAAATATCATGAGGTTCTAAATTAAGGGCTTTGTTTATTTATTTATTTATTTATTTTTAATGTCTATTTTAAAATCCACCCAAAATGAAATAAAAAAAGGGCAAATGAAAAATAAATGTTCAATTTCTTCTACAGATATGTTACAAAAGGTACATTTATCACAAACACTATGAATATAACAGCTACATTTACAGGATAACATCTATGAATAATTTTGAAAAGTATTTTTACTTTATAAGAAATGACATATTGATGTGGTAACATCCAAACGCTTCGCCAAGATATACAATGAGGTTTAAGCCATTTTGATTTACATGGAGGACTGGATCCAACATTAAAGGAATTTCTTATAAAACTGTTATTAAAAAAGGAGAGACAGCATAGCTTACTTGTCTCACAGGGTTTTTTTTTTTCTTTCATTTTATTTAAGTGAAAAATGTTTTGTGTAAGTTTATTTAACTATATAACATTTTATTCTGTTTCTCCCTTCACAAAAGTGCAGCAGATGCATGATGACGTCAAAACTCATGTTCTGTTTATGGTGATATTTGCACATTCATGGCATTGTTTACGGGTCTCAAACATTCATGTATGTATTTATTTATTTATTTATTTTTAATCTAATTTAGTTTTTGTGTAACATTCTAATCTTGTTTGTTAACAGCTAAGCAATTTTCCAGTGTATGATATCTGCTGGAAAAATTAACCAAAATGCACAACCCTAATGTGACTGTTGTTATTATCAGTATCATCATCATCATCATGGCGGCTGCTTATATTTCCAAATGCCTGCAGTACTACAATTTGACACATAGAAAAGCGTGTATCTGCTTAGACCCTGACGTGGCTTTGAGCACTTTTCCACGCAAAGACTGTGTTTAGAAATATGAACGTTTGCGTGGCTCTCAACGTACACACAGTCTGAGATCAAATTTGTGTGTGCACACGCTTTATAATGAGGCCCCAGGTGCACACTCATCTACAGCAGCATCAGAAGCAGCATTTTGTTCAGCTGGTGTTCTGGTGTGTGAACAACAAATCACGAGTGCAGTTTTAGCTCACGCGGGCCATTCAGCACCACACGTGCACGTGTAACACACATCAGGTGTTGACAGAGGCGTTACATGAGTCTAATCTTTTATTGAGGTCAATTCAATACAGAGAATACATCTACCGAAGAAGAAAAGGAAATCTTCTGAAGTAAACACTTTAAATATGAAGTGAAATGTGCAAAACCTTCAGCAAGGAGAATTCTGGTGTCTTCTGACATATGCTCCAATAAGTTTTCATACTTTATTCCAGTTAACATTTATTTAAAGTATCAAAAATATTTGTATGGATTTAAATGAAGTTAACTGTAACAGCCCTGGTCCGGCTCTGTGTTTGTGGCTCCAGGCTGATGCGTGTCGTGGGTCTCGTTGGTGCGTGTGACTCTGACATGCTCAGCTGTTGGTTTGGGGTCACGGGCTCGTGGCCTGAGTCTGTAAGGCATCACGGAGGAGGAGTCTGTGGCGCTCAGGACGCGTCTGACGGGACGTGCTCCTCGAAGCCCTCGCTCTCCCGCACCAGAGCTCTCTCCAGGATCACGCGGCCCTCCTTGTAGCGCTGGCTGTCCTCTGTGGCGAACTCGTAGATCCAGCCCAGCTTACTGTTGCAGTTCTTACAGCTCACGTCCCGCACCATGTGTCTGCCGGTCAGCATCACGCGGTCCTGCACCTCGCTGTACTGCAGATTCACCACCTGAAACACACACACACACACACACACACACACACACACTTTACTCACTCCTTCTGCATGATCAATTACCTTTGTGTTTGTTTCTACAACAATTCTACAGATGAAACAAAAAAAAATGTACGATTAAACAGTATATGGTTTGAATGGATTTTCATGTGTTTTGGTGACACTTTACAATGAAGTCTACATTAGTCAACATCAATGAACAACTCAAAAAAAAGAATGAGTTGTTATCAGCAGGTAGAGTTTAGCTTATAAAAAACCTGTTAGTAATATATTTCTCAATACAGTTAGAGCAGGACGTCACCTTGTTGAAGAGGAAGGCTCGTCCGGTGGCTCCGGTGAAGCGTGTGGATATCAGCTCGGACCGGTTGGTCAGAATCGTGTCGCAGTTGGCGCAGGAGAACAGACGCGTCCCTCCGATGTGATCCATGAAGATTCGGCCCATTGCAGCTGTGAGACAATATCAGCTTCAATGTGTCATCAAGCTATTTACACCATCACTCACTTACTTAGAGTTAGGAGTTATTATGAGTGCTTATCTAGTGTGCTGCACGTGTCCTGAAAAGGAAACATTTCGGTCACGCCCCTCCCGGTGTCTGGCTGCACTATAGATCATAAATTATGTAAATCAGGGGTCTCAGTTGTACTCCTGGAGAGATACCGTCCTGCAGACTTTAGTTCTGACCCTGCTTTAACACACCTGTCTGTAATTACCAGGTAACTCTGAACACCTTGATCAGCTGTTTCAGATGTGTTTGACTGGGGTTGGAGCTGAAATCTGCAGGACGGTACCTCTGCAGGAGCAGGGATGGCAACCGCAGATGTAAATGTGAGTCGATCATAAAATGCATTTTTCCTGAGGATCGTTTCCATCATTATAGGTAATACTTTAGGTAGTGCTTCAAGTTAGTTATCTTATTATAAAAAGGGGTGTGGCGTCATGGTTGTGTGGGCGGGACTTTAACACTGTGACTCCACCTCACAATCGCTACTGAGCAGACTCCAAATGATATCATCAGCTAAAAATGACAGCGCCATTTCTGGGATATTTTGGCTTTATTTTTCTCCAGTGGAAGGAAATATAAACACGTCGTCTAACTTATAAGCCTGTCTGACTACTCGGGTGTGTTACATGGACAAACATGCAAAACGAGTCCCGGACTGAAACGCGCACAACACGTCACACCATCAGTCTGATGTAACACACTTAGCAGAAACACCAACAAACAGTCTGATAACAGCTGAATCCGCCGCTGTCTCAGTGTAATCTCACCGTTTACTGTCGCCTCCAAACCTGTCAGATGAAACACGAAGTTCCAGGTTGATCAGAGACACTGTTCTTGGTTTATATAGCCTTTGTTTGTAGTCCTCTTTCTTTCCTGTCTGTCAGCCTCACGCTTAAGGACTGTTTATCAACATCCGGGATTCTGTCCTGCCCATGCGCACGTCACACGTGCACTGATGACGTTCATTTACAAGATATACATACTAGGTATCTACAGTTTTAATAGTTAAATTGTAATTTATAAGTTATAATTAATAATAAAATGTAATTAACAATTTAAATAATAGTTAAATAGTGACTGTGTCGTGATTTTTTTTATGTCACTGGTGTTAACAAGTTTATTAATTATTTTATGAAAACAGAAAGTGGTGAATTTTCCAACAGTTTGAAAAAGTTAAGTTACATTTCATTTTAACCTGTCACTTGCATTATATCGTTTAATGGTTGTGTGAAGGACGTATCTGATGTTATAATTTATTTCATTTATTAATTATAGTCTATCTATTCTCTTTACAGCTTCTGCTAAGACTATCCCATGCAGCATGTCAGGCTGAAGGCAGGACAGAGCTGGTTTTGGTTTAATCAGAGGTAATTATTTTGACACTGTCTTAAAAAGAATATATATAATTTTTATTGTTACTCGTGTTACAGCCTTTTCTTACAGAGCTTTATTGTGGAAAATGAACTGAAAAATAATAAATAAAGCTTCAACATTATGTTAGTTATCTACATTTTAGAAAATTATAACTCGTTTCATATATATATATATATATATATATATAGTACAAAATATTATTCTGTGGTTTTCAGTATACTTAAAATAATAATAATAATCTGCCCTGGATACATTTATTTATGTTACATATAAAATTATCTTTATTCACATATATTTATTTCTTACATGTGTAGTTTACGTGGTGAGTGTCTCCCTCTGGCGGCGGACGGCTGCTGTGGCGCAGGAAAATGGCGGAGGGGGAGCTGAATGTGGACAGCATCATCTCCAGACTCCTGGAAGGTAAACGCAGTTTCTTAAATTAATCTGAAACCATCAATATGAACAAATTGTATGAAAATTAGAAATGCAATTTCCCAGTTGCTTCATTTCTGTGTTTATTGTTCATTTTTGCAGTATGCATACACGTATGACATGAAATTACGTGCAAAATGCTTTGTTTTGTGCTCACCTGTTACTCACCTGTTGCACCACGTGACCTTATGTGGAGTATCTACTGTGCTGTGCAGTTTTTGTTGCATCAGGGTTGGTTATGTCTGGTTATGAATGTGAACATCTGACTAAAAACTTTGGGAAATCAACTGCACAGATCTGCTGAAGACTGCATGAATATCCTCCAATTCTTTTATATCTGGACATATTAGCTTGATTCGTGTTTGTGTGTGTACTTCTTCTTGCTACATTGTGGGCATCAAATGTCCCCACAAGCATAGTAAAACCTGAAATTTTTGACCAGGTGGAGACCGGCCTGCAGTTAGTCATCGTTTAGTCAGTATAAGAACTATAGAAGTCTATGGAAAGTCCCCACAATTCACAAAAACAAACGTGTGTGTGTGTGTGTGTGTGTGTGTGCGCAGTGTAAGAATGGCGTCCCAGGAAGATGGTGCGGATAACAGAGGCGGAGGTGCGAGGGCTGTGCATCAGGTCTCGTCAGCCCATCCTGCTGAAGATCTGCGGTCAGTTTCATTCACACGCTCATGCGTTCAGCAGTTTTCTGGGTTTGGTTCAGTCCATGTCAGTATGGGGTCCCAGCTGTTTTATCACACAGATGCAGGGAGATACTGTAGATGAGATGAATCTCATAAAACCTGTCTGAGAGATTAGAATGAAAGAAAAAAGCAGTGAAATGTTATTTATTTTTAGTGTCAGTTTTCTTGACCCCCCAGTTCTCATTACTGTTATGTGACAGTCTCACCACACAAGATCTGAGTGTGGTTTGGTCCTTAAAGGGGACATAGGATGCTAAGTTCACTTTTTCATGTTGTTTGAACATTAATGTGTGTTGGCAGTGTATGTACAAATCTACCCTATAATGATAAAAATCCATACAGTGGTTGTTAATTAATATCCCCTTTTTCAAATCGAGCTGTTCTCAGATGTCTGTCGTTGTGGCGTCACACACACAGAGGATCCG
>JAHKKF010516866.1:6353-39330 GCA_019740295.1 Labeo calbasu | reverse complement strand
TGTATCTTAACATACATGTCTTGTGTTGTAGGAGTCTTGAATATTACAGTCAGTGCAGAGGCAGAGGCGTCCCAGACTGTGTGTGACAATGAGATTGTAAGCGTGCCAGAGAGAGGACGCATTGACACAGTCACACAAAGCTTGCGTGTAAATGTGGGTAAAAACATATTATGAAAATACAATGCATTAATGCAAGTTACATTATGTGAAACTATACCTTTACATTGCAGTCAAAGACCAAAAAAAAGCTAAATTGTGCTAACATTAACCTGTGTCCCTCAGGCTGAAGGAATCGAAAAGACCAACACCCACAGCTGGCTCCTTTGCCCTAAAGGTAATGACTGTGCACTTTTATGCCATAAAAATGTTTTTAAAAGATTTTAAAGTAATTGCTTTTGATTTAGTTTATGATTTTTTTTGTGCCACTTACAGGGCAAAACCTCTTGGAGGAAGTAGATCTAGCATTTCCTAAAAATATGATAGAGGGATCAGGAAGAGCTACTGTTTCAGTGCTTGGTGGGGAAAAACAAGACATAATACTGCCACGTCATACATGTTACAACATACTGTCTTGTGATTATTCCTGATGTAGAAATGTATAATCACATTTCCTCTTGTAGGAGACATATTGGGTCGTGCACTGAGGAATCTTGACGGATTATTACAGATGCCGTACGGCTGTGGAGAACAAAACATTGCTGTTCTTTCTCCCAATATTTACATTCTGCAGTATCTGGAAAACACAGAGCAGCTCACCTCAGCCATCCGAGAGAGAGCCACCAGCTTCCTTAAGAACGGTGAGATGCCATTCAGAATAATTTCATTCTGCATAAATTGTTTTTCAGTGCATTTAAGGAAAATAATCTGAACCGAAATATTGAAAAGGGTATCAAAGGCAACTCAACTATGAGAATTCAGATGGCTCATATACTTCATTTGGAAATGGAGACCGAAATACATGGTATGAACTGCTGTTTTTACCTCATAAATGAACCATTGCACAAAACCCCAATGTCCAGCAATGAATATTGCTTCAATCAAAAGATGGTGGTATCTTAAAAACCACAAATCTCCAGATGAGTCTGAATAAATGTATTAAATTGAATTTAACTAACAGGCTGACTGCATTTGTGCTGAAGACTTTCGGGAAAGCACAGCGTTACATCTTTATTGACCCCCAAAAAATTCAGAATTCAAAGCAATGGCTGATACGCCACCAAAGAGCAGATGGTTCATATGAGAGCAGGGGAAAACTCTTCAATAACAGAATGAAGGTAAAAATATTACAAGGTATATTACAAATATTAATATAAATCAGTCAGTTAAAAAAAATCCACTACAAATAGCTACATTAATTACATAACATTTCTAAAACGAGATATATTTATTTCAGACACAAAATTGTTAACATTTGTAATTGTTGATATAATTAAACAAAATTTGTATAAGCATAATTTAAAATGATGAAAGGAAAAAGTATAAAAAAAATATATAATATAGAATAAAAAAATGGTCTGAAATTAAGTCTTAATGACTTTAGCAATTTTGCTTCTCGGTTTCATTTGTCTTGTTATAAGAAGTCAAAATTGTTTTATTTTTTTTTTAATTAACATTTCTATAATAGATGCCTTTATTTGCTATCTGTGTATTTTAGGGGGGTGTACGTGATGATGTAACCATCACTGCCTATATAACTACATCACTTCTCGAGCTGAACACATCAGTTACGGTCAGTATAGTCCATATGTTTTCAAGCACAAACGGTAATATTTTATAAGGCTCTTATGTATTTGTCATCTGCACTGTTTCTGTTGTAGGATCCTGCTGTGACCAGAGGTCTGTTATACTTAAAGCAATTCGTTGGGAATATCCAAAACACTTACACCACTGCTCTGCTCGCCTACACTTTCAGTCTGGCTAGAGACACGGACACTCGACAGCAGCTTTTTAAGAAACTGGAGGGTATTGCTATTTCAGATGGTAAGAGATTTGTTTCTGATGACTGCTTCTGTTGTCTTTTATGACTGTATTGTTGTTCTCCTTCAGAAACTCGAGCTGCGTCGAAACGCTATGGGAACGCCTCCAGCGTGACCACGCTCTGAAACACGTGTGCATACAGTCCAATGGAGAAGCGAGACGTCACAGGCGGGGTGGCGTAGAGACCAGGAAGCTTAAAGGCACGTGCGGTGCGTGCAGCCGGCAGCTTCTGTCTTTCAGTAAGTGCTCTAGGTGTGTGTCACTCTTTTTTGTGCTAGCTTTTATTTGAGAGTGTCACTATGTCCTACAAAGCATTCTTACGAATATAAGCAGCGGCATTTTAGACTGTGTGTCTAAAAACAAACGACGTGCATTTTGAATGTTTAGCTCTTCTCCCATTGTAATTTAATTCTGAGGAATTAAATTTATTTACTGCACTCTCACCCTGTACTTACGTTAAGTATGTGGATGCTGCTGTGGCTTAGCTGTGGCTCCCAGGGCATCTGCATACTGAACCTTATTGACATTGTGTCGGTATTAGCTCATTCTGAGCACGGGCAGTTCGGCATCGAGATGTCGCCCTCGCCCATATGAAAGAACTGGGGTTGCGACTGAACGCAGAGAAAAGTGTGCTTTCTCCATTACAGAGAACCACTTATCTAGGCGTGGTGTGGGATCGACTAGATGCAGGCATGTCTCCTGCTCGGATCGAGTCATCGTTGTGGCAGTCAAGAGAGTGAAAGTAGGCACTCACTGTGAAGCAGTTTCAATAACTTCTGGGTCTGATGGCAGCAGCGTCCAATGTGATACCTTTTGGCCTGCTTTACATGAGACCCCTGCAGTGGTGTCTCAAGACCCAAGGGGTTCTCCCCAAAGGGAAACCTGCTTTGCATGATCGAGGTCACGTGGCAATGCCTACGTGCCTTGGACATGTGGAGGAGACCTTGGTTTTTGTCTCAGGGCCCGGTACTGGGAGCTCCTTGTCGCCACGTAATGCTAGCGACGGACGCGTCCCTCACCGGTTCGGGAGTGGTCATGAGTGGCCACCCCGCCCACGGTCTGTGAAGCGGTCACCATCCAGCTTGGCACATCAGCTGCCTGGAGATGCTGGCTGTGTTTCAGGTACTGAAACACTTTCACCCGGACCTATGAGGCAGTACGTATAAGGAGAATCCTGACTCCTATGGTCCAGGACTTCTGAGGGCAGGCCCTCTACAGCAGCTAGTTCGGCCGTCTCCTGCTGGTCATCCGTTACAGGACACCGAAGTAGCAGCTTAAACAACACCAGAGGCCAGTCTCGAGAGACTGGTTCCCTTAGTAGTGTGGAAACTACTGGCAAATGTGTCTGCTTGGGTCCTGCGCACTGTAGAGCGAGGCTATCGCATTCAATCTGGCGCTCCGCCGCCACCTTTCAACGGGGTCTTCCCACTCTGGTGGGCCCTGAGCAGGGTCTGGTAATGGAACAGGAAGTAGACACTCTCTTAAGGAAGGCCATGGAGGTGGTCCCTCCTCACATCAGGGAGTCCGGGTTCTACAGCTGGTACTTCATTGTTCTGAAGAAGGATGGGGAGGTTGCGTTCAGATCTGAAGAAAGCATACCTCCACATATCCATCCTTCAACACAGGAAGTTCCTGAGGTTCGCTTTGGGGGTGAAGCGTACCGGTGTCGGGTTCTTCCGTCCGGCCTTGCACTCTCACCCCGCACTTTCACCAAGTTTGTGGATGCTGCTCTGGCTCCTCTGGACTCCAGGGCATCTGCATACTGATCTATATCAACAATTGTTGATAATAGATCGTTTCAGAGCTTTGGGGGTTCGGAATCAAGATGTCGTTCTTGCTCATATGAAAGTGTTGGGGTTGAGACTGAACACCAAGAAAAGTGTGCTTTCTCCATTACAGAGAACCACTTATCTGGGCGTGGTGTGACCACGATGCAGGCACGTCTGTCACCTGCTCGGATTGAGTCAATCCTCACTGCAGTCACGAGAGTGAGAAAAGGCTGGTCACTCACTGTAAAGGAGTTTCAACAACTGCTGGGTGTGATGGCAGCTGTGTCCAACGTAATACCTCTTGGCCTGCTGTACATGGACCCCTACAGTGGTGGCTCAGGACCAAGGGCTTCTCCCCGAGGGGGAACCCGTTTCACACATCAAGGTCACGCAGTGATACCTACGTGCCTTGGACATGTGGAGGAAGCCTTGGTTCCTGTCTCAGGGCCCGGTGCTGGGAGCTCCTTGTTGCTGCGTAACGCTAGCGACGGATGCGTCCCTCACCGGTTAGGGAGCGGTCATGGACGGCCACCCTGAACATGGTCTGTGGAGCGACCGCCGTCTCACTTGGCACATCAACTTCCTGGAGATGCTGGCCGTGTTTCAGGCTCTAGAACACTTACTCCCAGACCTAAGAGACCGCCATGTGCTGGTGCGCACCGACAGCACAGCGGTGGTCTACTACATCAACCACCAGGGAGATCTGCGTTCGCGTCCCTTGTACAAGCTGGCGCACCAGATCCTTGTGTGGTCCCAGGACAAACTCCTCTCGCTGAGAGCAGTTCACGTTCCTGGACATCTGAATTTGGGAGCAGACGTCCTGTCGAGGCAGGGGCCGAGGCCCGGGGAATGGATGCTTCACCCAGAAGTGGTGAAGCAGATTTGGAGAGTGTTTGGCCAGGCTCAGGTGGACCTCTTTGCAACTCGAGAGACATCGCAATGTCCCCTCTGGTACTCTCTAACTCATCCAGCTCCACTGGGGCTGGATGCCATGGTACAGACGTGGCCGAGGCTTCGTCCGTACGCCTTTCCCCCGATTGCTCTGCTCCCGGGAGTTCTGGAGAGAGTGCGCCATTTTTCCTCTTGCCAGAGTTGTGGAAGCTGTGGGTGTGGCCCCTGAGGGGGCACACCTCATAGCTTCCGGTCTCTCAACTGAGGTTGTTGAGACCATCCTCCAATTCAGAGCTCCCTCCTCGAGGAAACTGTACGCCCTGAAGTGGAACTTTTCACTTCATGGTGTGGAGACCGCCAGCAGGACTCAGTTAACTGCCCAGCTGGTACAGTGCTGGGGTTTCTGCAGGATCGGTTGGGTTAGCCCACTCCACCCTGAAGGTCTACGTGGCGGCTATTTCGGCCTACCATGCCCCTCTGGGTGGCTCCTCAGTGGGTAGGAACCCCTTGTTACATGTTTCCTCAGCAGTGCACTGAGGCTAAGGCCTCTGGCTTTAAGGTTCTTAGCTGGACTTGTGCCACTCCTGGCTCTTTTTCTCTTGCCCTAGCTGTGCTCTTCCACACTAGGCAGGGATTTGAAGTCTGATGGCGTGGGCATCTCGTTCCCATAGCATTTCGATGCAGCTCGAGTTCCTGAAGGGGAACGTCTCAGGTTACGTATGTAACCATGGTTCCCTGAGGGAACGAGACGCTGCGTCTCGGGCCATACTTCCATACTTCATGTATCTTCTCTATTCAGAAGCTGCCGGCTGCACGCACCCCACATGCTTTTAAGCTCCCTGGTCTCTACGTCACCCCGCCTGTGACGTCTCGCTTCTCCATTGGACTGTATGCACAAGTGTTTCAGAGCGTGGTCACGTTGGAGGCGTTCCCATAGCGTTTCGACGCAGCGTCTCGTTCCCTCGGGGAACCATGGTTACATGCGTAACCTGAGACGTTTTTTGTTGTGTCCATTGAGTTACTGGTGTCTCTTTTGTCCACATGTTCTAAAGGGTCTCATCTCCACTGGTCTCAGTCTGGATCTGCTGATGACTCTGATTCTCTGGCAGTGGAGATCAGCTCATATGTGCTGCTAGCTGTTCTCACTACAGATTCACTTACTTCAGCTGATCTGGGCTTTGCTAACAGGATTGTCGGTTGGCTTGTGAAGCAGCAGAATGCCTATGGAGGATTCTCCTCCACACAGGTGACTCAAACTACTCAAATCAAACACATGATTGATGAATAATGGGGAAAAGGTACATGACTGAACACATTTATTTCTCAGGACACAGTGGTGGCTCTTCAGGCTCTTTCTTTGTATGCCACCAAAGTGTTCAGCTCTGACGGCTCCAGCACAGTGACTGTACAGTCAACAGGAGACCACTTTGATATCAATCAGGACAACAAGTTACTGTACCAGGAGAAGCAGCTAAAGAACGTTACAGCCAAATACAGCATTGAAGTGAAGGGATCAACCTGTGTGTCTGTGCAGGTCTGTGAAGTGCTGAAAAACAAATTAAAACCACATTATGATCAAATTATAGCTTAAAGAAATCTTCTAATGTTTTGTGATTCTCTTCCAGATGTCTCTTTTCTACAACATCCCCACTCCCAAGGAATCTAAGGCATTACAAATCATTGTTAGGACTGGGGGAGTGTGTCAGAGAAGGACCGGACAAATTCTGGATATCGTATTAGACGTTATGTAAGAGTAGATTCTGATTTGCACCTTCAGAGTTACGATTGAATTCTTTAATTGATTATTCTGTTTCTATATTTTTGTACTTCTTGTTATCTGTTCAGTTATACTGGGACACAAGACAGTTCTAACATGGTCATTGTAGATATGAAACTTTTATCTGGTTTCAAATTAGAGCCCTCTTCCGTGGATGCGGTAAGGAGGTTTAAGTTTAAAAGCTGCCCAAAAATGTTGGTAATGTTTTAGTTTGCACTAAAAATGTTTTTCCACAGTTAAAGAAATCAGTACATCGTGTTGAATTCAAAGACGACCATGTGATCATGTATCTACAAGAGGTGGGAATGATAACGTATTGTTTAACCAGTGTGATTAAGAACACAATTAATTATGTATTTTTTGCAGATTCAAAAGTACACACTTTTCCGCCAAACTCTACGTATTAAACAAATATTCTCAGTTAAAAACCTCAAGCCAGCGGTTATAAAAGTCTACGATTACTACCAGACCAGTAAGACTACATTACTCAGCACTCATTCATTTATACAAGTTTAAGTCTTGGCACCTTTGCAGCTTTTTTTTAAATCTTGTGTGCAGGTGAGCGGTCTGAAGCAGAATACTTTAATCACTGTCCCTAAGGACTGATGCTGCAGGAGAGAACAGATGTCTTCACACAAATTCAACATATAACTCTGTGCTATTATATTGGATTATTAGGCAAATACATGCAGAAGGTTGACAAACATTTTATGAACCAAAGCTAAACTAAAAAAAAAAAAATCTGGAAACAAAACTTTAAGATTGACATGTACGGAAACTTTTGCTCATTTGTAGGCTTTTAAATTTAGAAAAATATTTTACTTGTTAGCTGATAATATGCAGTGACACTGTATCTTTATAGCAAATGTAAATGATTTAATTACTGGATATCTATCTCTATAACTTCATGAAAAGAGCAAATAAAAGTATCACTGTAAAAAGTCCAGTAAAAGTGGCCCATTGGTGTTCTTTTAGATGTTTTTAACATATTTTAATGAAAAATACTAAAATTAATGTCCTCATATTAATTAATATCCTCATACACAGCCTCATATATAATAATATTAGTATTAAGGGGGTCATCGGATGCCCATTTTCCAAAAGTTGATATGATTCTTTAGGGTTTTAATGAAAAGTCTATAATATACTTTGGTTAAAAATTCTCAATGGTAGTGTAAAACAGCAACCTTTTTACCTTGTCAAAATCAGCTCTGCAAAAATCATCCCATTCTAAGGGGTTGTTCCTTTAAATGCAAATGAGCTCTGCTCGCCCTGCCCCTCTCTTCTCTCTGTGGAGTGATGAGCCTGTTTACTTTAGCCGCATTTAGCCGCTAAACTTCCTAACTAGCATATTATTAGGAAAGGCGATCGCAAAGATTCATAAAAAAAAAACTTTATACTCACTTCTGCTGTAAGTGAAGCTGGATCATGAATGATTCACGTGAACATAGACGGATATATGTAACGTTAGATCGGAAGGCGCATTCCCTTCATAAACAAACGTAATCCACTGCATCTTCAGCGGCTCAGATGTCGGGAGTAAATGACGACCACTATGTTCATTATTACATCCAGCAACACAACACCTCAATCTGAGATATTCTTGTCTAACTTACATCCCTGCTCTGGCATCGAAACAGTGGAGGTTGGACTTTGACAGCTGATCTGAGGTAATATGCTGATGTCAATCAACTATCATGGGAGCGGCCTCTGTCGGTGTGACACCACATATTATTTTTACAGATTAATTAAAAACCTCTGCATGGATTTTTATCATTATAGGGTAGATTTGTGCATACACTGCCAACACACATTAATGTTCAAACAACATGAAAAAGTAAACTTTGCATCCGATGACCCCTTTAAGGTCCTGCTAGAGTGAAGTAAACTTTAAAAGCTTTGAGATATGTCCATAAAAACAGAAAAAGGTAGAGTTGCAACCAAAATCATTCAACACCCAAGAGACTGCAGTACAAATACAAGCTTCATTTGGATAGACCTGTGGAGTTCTGGAAGAATGTTTTATTGGGTGATTCGACCAAACTGGAACATTTTGGATCTGTGGATCAGCGTTATGTCCGGTGCAAAAAAGGCAAAGCTTATGAGCAGAAGAACATCTTCATCATCAAACTTAGAGGTGGATCACTCCTGTTATAGGGTTATATTTATGTTTCATTGTAGCAGGAAGTGGAACATCATGGATTCTTTGAAGTATCAGGCCATTTTGACAAGAATTGTGATGTCTTTGGTGCAAAGACTGAAGCTAATGATTAATGGACTTTCCTGCAGGACAATCATCCCAAAGTATCTCCAAATCTACTTATGCTTGGTTCAGGGATCAGTTATAGAATGTTCTTGAGTGGCCTGTTCCATAGTATTTCTTTATATCTTGAATTAGCTTTCATTTTTGTTTAGTTTTCAATTTAATTGAAGTATTTCGATTCAGTTTCAAATTTATTATTTCAGCTAGTTGCAGTGATAATATTTCTGATGTTCCTTTCAGTTTTTTTTTTTTTTTTTTTAGAAGTTTAATTTTATGTTAGCTTAACGAGTTCTAGTTAACATTAACAACACTGATCCATGCAACTGCTTTGCTCGAAGTTGCCAGAAGCTCATACACGGGGAGGCTGTAGACCTGGAGCAGGGAGATTTTACCCCCTTGTTTTCCTGATGCGTCCAGCAGGGGGAGGCTGTACAGTATGAGCCATCAGAACAACAGACCAAGTGTAGAAGAGAGACGATTAAGAGGTATGTTATCACTTTTAATTGTTCAGCAGTCGTGCCACGTTGCAACATTTATAATTAAATGATTAGCTAAGAGTTGTACTATGAGTCGTACAGTAGTAGGGGTGCGCGGGCACAAACTAATGCAGGGTTAGTTGTAACACGCCTGGTTTAAATATTTCTTCACACGCTAGCGTAAATTTACGGCGTTTACTGTTTGCCATAGCAACACTACACAGAGAAAAAAGTGCGCCAAAATTCAAAAGACTTTAAGATATCGCTGAATATTTATTTTACCATGGTGAAAGTAAATTTCTGGCTTAAGTAAATTATTCTCAGTTTTTAGTATTTATTTAAAATGAGACAAATCTGCTATTATTTTAATCTTCAATCTGTTATTTATCAGCTCAGATAGTTTATTAATGCTTGGCAAACCAGCAGAAGACACTAACCAGATTTACATTATAATCTGCCCCACTATTAAACTATGCTATTCTATGGCATTAGCCATGCAATTTTCACTATTTACTTTTATGAAATTTTAAAAAGAAACCACAAGAAACAGGTGAATAAAGACCTGAGCATCGATGTTTAATGTTAAGCATTTACATTTGTCTCTTGTTCTATGAGAGCTCTGTTTGGAGGGAGGGGAGTTTTTCTGAATGTCTGTCTATTTGCGCACATTGTTTTCAACTATACTGTATAGTTATGTTTTTCGATCATAGCCATCCCACGCATGGTTGCGATGTGTTTATTGTGAACCTCAAAAATTAAAATAATTTTATTTATTTATTTTTTTACATTTTTAAAAACGTCATTATTTTATTTGAAACTGTTTTTATTTTATTGAAAAAATATGTTAGTTTGTCGTGTATATTTTTTTCTTTCGATCATATAACATTTTAAGCTGTCATATGGCCATGTTACAACATGCCCCTTACATGCTACAATGTACCCCACCTACGGGGAATGTTGTCACTTCTCACTTCATTTCTTTTGAGGTAAATAACGAAAAACGTACACACTGTAATTATGAAACAAAGCTACATATTTGTACTAGACAAGTGTGAAATTAACGTGGATAAAAAATTATACTCTGGACCCCACATGGATTTGCACAAACTGAGAGATTAAAAAAGTGTTACGTTGTGCCCCGCACTCCCCTACTTATTGTCAGGTAGATGTAAGTAGTAATATTTGTATTACTAATAGTATGCTATTTTCATAGTATGTTATATAGTGCCACAGCTAAGAGACGATTACCACATTCCTATGGCATATAATGTCAGCAGCAAGCCAGTTTTTCACAAAAGGTCTCCCACCAGTGTACTGACCAGAATCAGACTCTGGCTATTGCATGCAACAGCTGCATTCTGTTGCTATGCATTAATATCATGCCAGTGTTGCACAGTAGCCCTCTATAATGATCCATTGTACATAAAAAACACCACGTCTATTTTGAGGTAAATTAAATACTTTACAAAAAAAAGTAACAAGGGTTATGTCTCATTTCATTATTTATTTACATGTTTAGAACATTTAAGGGAGTTACTCTGCAACTCCAGATTTACACTGGATACAAGTAGTGTGTCAAGACTAACAAACATCCTGAGGAAATTATTATCTATTTTGATGTGTTTATATATATATATATATATATATATATATATATATATAAACACACACACACACACACAAACACATCACATTGTTTGCTGTCAGAACAGATGACAGCACTTATAAATATCTGCATTTTCATCAAACATTCTGGTGTTTATCTTGGAAAGCAGGAAGAAGAGGTCAGCTTTCCCTTAGGGCTGCATGCCAAACCACTCCTTAACCCACACACAAACACACACTGTGGCAATCTCTTTATTTCCCTGTGCTCTTCAGACAGCCACGAGAATTATCCATGTGTCTCTCTCCTTAAGGCTGTGGTTTCAAACCACTCGTGAAGGCAGACATCTCTCCCCCCTTCATTTTCAACCTTTCATTCCATCGCTTGCCAATGTTGCTTGTGTAAGGGGGTTGACTCTTGTACCTTAAATGGTCTGATGCTTACTTCATTCCTCAGGATTAAGGCTACAACGACGTTGGAACTCCTGCCCATACTCATGAATCCACTTATTGGCAACTAGAAAAGAAGACAGTGATGGCTATTATCTTAATATTGGTATGTTTTTTCACAGAAATCCTACAGCTCTCTACAAATTTCTCAGAATATAGCACATGTAAGAACATCTTTAATGTTTTTTTTAGGCTTAACAGGAGAGTAAACGAGTAAATAATAGCAGAACTTTCATTTTTTATCCTATAAAAACTCCATTATCCATTCAATGAAGGTCATTGCTGTTTTCATTTTCAACACTTCTTTTCCAAATTTACTGCCTACTGTTTGAGCATTCCTTTAACTAAATTCATGGGAATTTATATCAAATCAAGTTACCAAATATATACATTGAATGCAATGTAAGTGGCTTTGGATATAACAAGACATCATGTGATTCAACAATCATACCCCATTTATCGCCGACAATGACAGGGCAACCAGCATGAAGAGTGTCAACATTTCCTTGACCATTTCTATGAAGATTCCACCAGAAGAGAGCACCATTCTGGAAAGCAAACATGTAAAAAAATGAAGATGACAAATACACTTATTGTAACCAGTCAGCCGATACTGTAAATCCTATAACATAAATAAAAGGTAAAGAAAAAATCCCAATATAGTTACATTATGTTCATGTAGTCTAAAATCTTCTTTGATAGTGTCTGTAATGCATATTCCCTTTTATCCCCTGTTAGAGGTTGTGCTGGAATAAAATCCCCTTAGTGGGTGGTGAAAACCTGAGCGCCTGGAGGTGAAAGTTCAAAATTCTAGATAGCTATCAGTCAGGTTTCTCCAACAGTTCATTTATTGAAACAACACCGACTCCCAGCCCTAAAGCTTTTGTTGTAACTGGATATCCAATGAAATGTCTGACCTCAATAGAATCTGTTATCACTCAGCATTGCAGGACATAGCATTCTGAAAGCTGTGCAATGTAAAATCTGGTTGTGTTTTGTCTTGTGTGAATCTGACTGTGAGAATAACGCATGGAATTTTATACCTCCACTACAGGAACACTGAAGTTGGCGTAAATAAAGGCTGTGAATCCTCCTGCTTCCACAGAGCTCAACTAAAGAGGGAAATAAAAGTTTAGTTGCTGAATGCTTCCAAAACTCATATACTTACTTTCTCAATTCAAACTACATTGGCAAGATATTGTCTTTTAAATAGTCAGTCGAATCTAATTTTTAATCTAACTAATTACATGATGTGTTGATTAATTAATCTAATTAATCACATATTAATTGCAAAAATAAAATTGACTGTGAAAATAGCCAAAAAAGAGTATTTAAAGCTATTCATGTGTTAAATGAGAAAGTAGCAGGTAGACATTACAAACTGTAGCTTTAGAAAGAAATATTTTATTTGATTCAGCATAAAATGTATTACACATAAACATTTAGGCTGCAATGGCCTAACGTTAACTATGGAACATAAAAGAAGATCATTTGAGAAACATCTCAGTATTTTTTGTTCATACAGTGAAAGTCAGGGTAACCAAAACAGCTTTGTTACCAACAGTCTTCAAAATACCTTCTTTTATGTTCCACAAAAGAAAGGTCTGAAATGACATGAGGTAATGATTGAATGAGTAAATGATGACAGAATGTATTTTTTTGTTTGTTTTTTTTTGTTTTTTTTTGGGTGAAGTATCAATTTTAATGAATTTATTATTCGAATATTATTATTGTTATATTTTCATAATGAAATGATAAATCTGCCAGCAGGCCAGCAGATGGCGGTAAATGTCTTAATGAGTCATTCACACGATTCATTCAGAAACTAAACACAGCTGTGTTGCTCAGAGATGCGCAACAAATCTGCTATGGCTTTAAAGGTAATGTATTCTCTGCAAAATTGAGCAAAACACATGATATAATGTTTAAAATGTAACACTATATCAACTTCTTATTTACTGAACTGTTGTAAAAAAATTTAAGCTCATGATAGAGAGGGTCAAAATCAGCACTCCTGTCATATTGCTCTTGCTGCCTGTGTGATACCATGTGATAGGCGATATATATGAATACGAGACAAATCACATACAGGGGCATTTTTTGGCACCAATATCTTAAATTTTAGGGCAGAACTTAATTTATGGATTTGTTGCCCTGCATCATATTTGTCAACAGTTAACTGTATGAAATATGAGATGACGTACAGGTTTGGGGGCGGGGCCAGCGCGTTACTGCGCTAAAATATTTTAATCGCGTTATTTTTCATAACTAATTAATTAAGTTAACACATTAAACTGACAGCCCTACTTTTAAATGAAAGTAAGCAATCAAGAGCTTAACTATTATTTACTTACATATATCATGAACGTAGCCACTCGATTCCCAGTTTTTAGTCTGTACAAAGGACTAGAGTCAGACTGCCATTAAAAAGCACACAAACACATTATCATGACATATAATATACATACAATATAAATTATCGATAGGAAAATTCTGCATTGACAATACTTTAGTATTTCTGATTTTTTTTTTTTTTTTTTTTAAGTGTAAATGTATGTGTTTTGGAAAATATAGTGTAAAATAAATTCTTGTAACTCACTGTGGCATGGTCAAAATGAGGTTCATAGTGTCCTCCAATGCCATAATTTACAACTTGGAGATATTCAGCATAAGGAAGCTGCACATTCAATCTAGTGACCATAGTGATCCGCCGGTCCACTTTGCCCACAACTCCATAGGCTGAATCTTTAAGCCATGCACTGAAAGGTCATTGACAAACATTGTAATATGAGAGCCACTTTAAACAAAAGCAAGTGGAAAAAGAGGAAAAATGGCATATTATTGGAATATGAATATGTTGTTGCAAGTATTATTTACCAATGAGATATGTTTGTTTTGAATGTTAAGCAGTACACTAGCATATAAATAAGCTGATTGAACTTTGATTTCAAGGAGTCTTAAATTATTTGTACCTCTTGCTGATGCGATATTCTGCAGTGGTCTGATTTACTCCTGATGCCACCACTGATCTTCTGAGCTGAAGGAAAACATGAAATTAAATGTAAATATAAATATAATAACTATATATTTTAATCACTGTAAAGGACAAAAGTACACATTTGAAGATAGATGCTGATAGAGAATTGGAAAAAAATACAAATAGATAAGATCAGACCATAATAATCTCCTGCAGTTTCTGTTATGTGAGAATTTCAAAAAGAAAAAAATACTGAACTCCTGGCAGGGAGTTTTAATCCAGCAAAAAAAAAAAAAGGATGGAAACACATGATTTAATGCTCAGTCTGCTCCCACAAAAAGAAAAAAAAACACTCTGGGTGGAATAAATGACGAACTGTGAGAACAGTTGATTCCGACCGCATGACTTATTCACATAATGTGCTCTTCATCTTTTCTCCAGCTTAGTTAAAGGCTGGCTCATGTTGTATGGTTAAATATGCCTGGAAGAAGAGGAAAAACTAGCCCACAAAAGTTTGTGTCTCTCTTGAGAAACCGGCTTTATACAGAAACTTTGAAGAGTCTCACCATGTTGAGCTGGCCACTAGCTGGCATACAGCAGTAAGATAAAAAGTCAGTGAAAAATGTATTGTTCAAAAGAGGACAAATTAGAAAATGAAAGCTGGAAAAACTTAGCTGAGAACTGGCAACAAGTGAGAGCTCTCGACTTTGCCAACCATTTTCCCTCAATCCAGAAATTATCCAAGTAATGTACAGGACTTAATAACATTCCAGTTTTGGTCCAAAATACACTCACTCTTGCTTGTACTTAATATTAAAGGCAACATTATTCATGCTGCATCATTAGTGATGCCTTGTTTAATTTTAAATAAATTACTTTTACATCTTTGTAAAAGTCCTAGTGATACTCCTTGCATATCCAATTCTGTATGTTTCCAAATAAAGGCACTCACCCCTGGAGCGGCATATTCTCTGATGCTTTTTGCTTCAGCTTGGCTGACAAAGCTATGGAAGAGCACAACATAAGGGTGCAGGCTGATTAGCTCTCGTTTGATTGGTTGCAAAAGTAGACCAGGGCTTCCATTGGTGAAATAGTCACAGAACAACCTGGGGTTCTCAAAATGCTTTGGCTGTCAAAAAAAAAGTGCATTGTTATTATTAGACACAACATTCTTATTATGCAGACAAGCACCAAATGTACTCACTGGTTGAGCCAAAGTTGTCATTGCCCAGCATAATGAGTAGACAAACAAACAGACTGAAATTACATTTGGTGCCACTAGTCATGCAGAAATGAAGATATAAAGCAGGTCGTTATTTCATGTGACCTTCTTCATGATCCAAACCTTACGTAATTCACTTACTGTGTAATTTACTTCAGGCTTTCATGGGAAAAATTCTACCAAGCTCCACAGAGGACTTGCCACAACTTTAGACTTTAGTTGCTTTTTCTACTTCTCTTTTTACGAGAGACCATATCATTTATGAGACGTTTAGTGGAAGTTCGCAGTGTCCCTTTAAATTACTCTTCTTTTGCTAAATGATGTGACCCTGGACCACAAAACCAGTCATAAGTGTCATTGAAACTGAGATTTATACAGCTGAATAAATACGCTTTTAAAGTTGTCCAAATGAAGTTCTTAATTTTTTCAAAATTAAGTTTTGATATACTTATGGTAGGAAATTAACAAAAATATCTTCATGGAACATGATCTTTACTTAATATCCTAATGATTTTTGGATAATTTTTATCCATACCGTGTATTTTTGCCTATTACTACAAATATACCCATGCTACTTAAGACTGGTTTTGTGGTCCAGGGTCACTTATGTGCTAACATTTATTATTTGTGTAGTTTATAATTCTTTCAACAACACATGGTACTAAAAAGGAAGATTTAGCCTCGGATTAACACTACATTGTCTGAATACAAGCTGTTGAGCATAGAGTGGAATGATACCTGAGAACCTTTTGTTTGACACAGCTTCTCATAGACATTCCTTGTTCTCAGATAGGTGGAGTCAGGCCTTTTCAAAACCAAGCTTTGGTTAGTAACAGCCGGACTTTCATCAAGGAGCTTCTCATACTTCTCCACATTGAAATGTACCCTACTGTTCATAGGATCTAGAAGACAAGATTGAAATTGCATTGTGATAAAATATGACAGAGAATTTTACATATAGATTTATATTTCTATAAGAAAATAAATGGATCTTTTTGGCCAACTTTTATTTTCTCATTTATTGCTGTTGGCTGATAGTAGACTGCAGAGGTTTACCATGAAGCAATAGTTCCTGGGAGAGACTGAGGGCGTAAGATATGTTTCCAGTCTAAAAAGCATTAAAAATAGTTAGCAAGTGCAAATTCTTCACTAGATTGCAAAATTCAATCTTTGGCCTTTTTATATCTAGTATTAAAATCCATTTAGTGATCCAATCACAAGAGGTTAGCCAAGACACATTGCTGTTTAAATCTACTTGGGAAATGAATTCCCTGTGAGCCCAGATTTTGAGGGGAATATTTAATAGGGGAATATTTCAGGGGAAACCCTATACTGTAATTGTTAGACTGGTCACAAATCAGTGGTCTCCACGTAAAACTGATCGTGCAGACCAAACCATAAGTTGTAGAGACTTAAAACTTGGAGTGATGGTAGTACTCACACCGCTGACAACGTGACCAAGGCTCGAGACTGACGGAGGCACCACAGCAAACAAAAGTACGGAATCACTCATAACTCCTAAGCTGTCAGTCGCAGGCTCAAGTGTCTAATGTCGTTGGGATCCTTGGCTCACGCTGGACAAAACGCAAACCAGATTCGATCGTGAGCCTAAAGAAATTTTCGGGTAGTTTTCCCCCGTTTAGAAACAAACCAGTGCAGAAAAAGATTCACTGGAAAGTGAATATCAATCATTTTCAAAATAAAAAGAAAGTTGAAACTTTTTGCCAAAACGTTCAAAAGGGGCAGGGCCACTTTTAGTAAAATGCCTATAACTGCTGAATAGAATGAAATATCTCCGCCAAACTCAGAATACTTATGTAAGAGCTCAATCTGAGGTCACAGTAAAAAAAAATTGGAGGGGAAAGACATAAAAATGGGTATAACTGCACAACCATTTGTCCTATCAACATGAAAATCTGTGTGCAAAGTCCTGGCCCGAAGTTCCACAAGTGTCTACAAGGACATTTGCGTATCTCAAAAAACATGGCCGCCATTGGCGGATGAATTTTCAGCACCTGTTAAACAAGGTTAACGGAGGCTGTTTGAAACGAAACTTGGTGGGCCACTAGGGGGGGCGATGTTGCATTTTTCAAGTGTGCAAACAATTGTACATCACACGGTTTTTCACACATGCCCATAATATTCATGTGATACAATAGAACTCCTCATTCCGGACAACTTTGCCCTTTGACAACCACTGTTGTCAATCAAATAGTTTGTAGATATAAAAAATTGTAGATTTGTAGATGTAAAAAACTAACTTTTGTGAACTAATCCTATACACTCAATAAATAATATAAATAATTGTTTAAACTAACTAAATTCATTTATGGACAATGGGTCCACAAAACTAAATTGTTTTATTAACATTAACAGAATTTTTTGAATCTGTGCAAACTCTTTGAGTTGTGACAACACAACTGAATGAGGAAGCATCTATGTGAACTAGTAATGCCCAACTAAATCAATTGTATTCACTTCCCTGTAACTTAAAAAAAACCCTGTAACTTATAAGTTTAGTGAACATTTTTGGTTTATTAAAACTGGCCAAATGTGTTTCACTCGATCAGCATAAGGAGGTTTGTTTCAAACAACTCTTTTAAATAATAGACAATGGTTTTATCCGATTAGCTCTAGTTACTTTAAATTATTTTTAGTTCTAGTTACTTTAACTAAATGATTTTTATTTAAAGTTACTCCCTTCAACAAAGCATTTTTGTGTGTAGGTTTTTCACTCAATCTGGAAAAAACACTGCAGTACATGTCTCAGGACTCTCTAGGCCAATAATTATATATATATTAAAAAAAAAGTCCAAAATTACCCAAAATCCTATAAAGCCTAAAGAAAAACTTGAAACTTCATAAAACTGGCTGAGCACATGCGACAAGAGATTCTAAACAAGCATGCAAAGTTTTAAGGGGATTGGACGACAGCTGGCACTATAACAGTTAAAAAAAAAAACATATATGGTAAATTACCTTGCTAATTGAAGCGGCAATTGATTGAGGTGGTTACTGGCTTGTTAAATAATGTCTTTTTTCATATGTGCTTAAATGACTTAAAGCGCTTGAACCTCAGTAATCGCTGCTTGCAGCTATATTTTTCATTTTCATTTTTATCTTAGTTTAGTTTTGTAATTTTAATGTGTTTTTTATGTCTATATAGTTCAGTACATGCTAAATAAAAATGAGAAATGTTGCTCTGGTAACTAGCTTAAAATAAAATAAGTTTATTTATATTTTATTTAACTTCAGTTAACATTCATTTTATTTTACATTTTAAATAATCCTAAATAATCCTGTCAACCAACCAACTAGGAAGGTTTTCATTGTTAACTGAAACACATCAGGATGGTATATTTCTGAATACCTCCAAATGTGATTTGTCGGACTGTTTAGGGCCCTGTTTACACTGGATCGGATCACCCAAGATGGATCTTAATACCTGGTGTAAACATATTTATTTTACCAGATGTACCATACCTTGAAATGAGAGAAAGCTAAATGGTCAAGGGCATCTTCAAGTGTGCCTTCATTTTCTGGACTCCAATCTGTTCCTCTGAAAAGACGAACTGCCTCCTCAAACCACTGCACAGAATGGTAGTAATCTTCCAAATCATAGGCCACCTATAAGCATAAATCTCTCAAAGATGTAGCATAACACAAATAAGTAATGGAAATGGGGGAAAAAAAAGATGATGACATCCCACATATCTGACATTTGGATTCAAAATGCTTCTTATGCAATTCAGTCAAAAGCCATTTAGTCATTGGTTATTCAATGTATTATATGAATGTTAAAAGAAGTTGCCAATCTTTGGCAACACAGCATAGTTTACTTGGTAGTTGTTCAGATGGTGGTGAAGAGAACAGATGGTGCTTATTAAAAGAAGGCAACAAACCAGGGCTTTTTTTTTCATGCATGATGGAATAAAAGTGTAAAACATTAGGTATTTTATTCACCACAAAAGAGGCACCAGTTTCGAAACAAAACTGAGCAGTATGGAATGTACATCAGGAAGTAACATTACGCTCAAGCGGGAAGACATTTTTCCAAAGGTTTTCCCAGTGATTCACAGTACATTCCAAACTTTGAGAGCGTGAGCAGTAGTGATTTTCAGCCCCTCTAAAAATTAAGCTTGTGACAAATAAGAAATGATTAGCTTCAATGCCATGCTATGCTTTGCAGACTGGAATTAATGCAGTGTGTCCTACCTTTCCAACAAGGAAGCAATCATCCCCAGATAGCATATCAGGCACAGGGGGTTTGTAAATGTCAACAGCATTTCCATTTGTGATTCGCTGGAAGTGACCTCGCACAAGCCCCTCCAAACGCAGATCATACACATCCTGAAGTCTCATCAGCCCCTGCGCTGCCCCCTGAAGGTCTTCCAGCTTGGGTAAGCTGCCTTCCATCCTCCTGTATCCCTCCCTGAGGGCTTAAAGAAAACAGTAAATGGGGGTTGTGAAGGGGTAGAATTAAATGAAACAAGCAAGCCAAAAGTACAGTGATAAAACATATGACAGTTACAGTTATGAAACTGTGGGTCAAGGCTTATCTTAGATGCATATGTGTGTGAAGGTCAGCAAACTACCGTTAATATTTTCTTCAGCTTCATTGCTATGGACAACATTCATCCATTCAGACTTGAGTCTTTTGACCAGTTTGAATGCAACAATTGGATTAGCTATGGTAGCTGATTGCTCATTGTATATCCCACTGTGCAGTGATGTGACTCTTGAGAAGAATCTAAAAAAGATCAGAGAATTATATTTTAAATAAAAAAAGTGAAACATAACAACAAAATCAGTCAGGTTTAATTAAAATTCCAACTGTTCTGTCAGCTTCAGTGTTGGCATAGTTGGATAATTGTATAATTGGTCATCTTACCACAAAAAAAAATATATATAAATGCCCTTTTATAATTTTATAAAGTCGTTATAATTATACATTTACTAAATGGCCTATAACCCGTATGTATAACACGCATGTATTCGATTCAAAAAGAAGAAACTGAAAATACAAAAATCTGAAAGCATATATTTTTATGTAATAATTATTTTAACAACTGTGATGTATTTGCCGTTACCATGGACAGTTAGGCAAAGTTCTTAAAATATACTGTCGTACAACTTTTAACACACAGATTTCTTACAGTGTAACGATTAAACGTGACCGCATCTTGTTATAACTATTTATGTTGCTTAATGAATTAACCACCGCTTTAATATATTTACATAAATGGTAAAATTGCGTTCTCTTACCTTTTAATATCGTCAAGTCTTTGTGTTTCGTGTTCTAAGTAAATTCTTAAATAATCAATAAGTTGTCTTTCTGCAATAACGGCTTGCTTCACGCTCGTCATTGAAGTGAACATCTCACCGAACGACTTGTCAGATATATTGACTACATATAAAAATAAAAAGAGACTAATGTATGAAGACATCTTATAAGGAAGATGTCTACGAGGTCTTGCATATTAAACCGCTTAATACGTTATTCCACAGTTTTTCATTCCTCTTCACAAACGTAAGTTTTCACGCAGGACATGAAAGAACTTGCGCAGCTCGTGATGAGTCGTCAATGATTGTGTGTGTGTGTGTGTGTGTGTGTGAGAGAGAGAGAGAGAGAGTGAGAGAGAAAGAGAGAGCGAGAGAGAGGCGGGGTGGGGGGGGAGCAGTGGAGTAATACATCTTGGGGTGAGTAATACCACAAGTATAGAATAATACAGAATATAAATAAGATTAAACAAACGAAAGTTCCCTGGTCTAAACGCTTCTAAACAATCCTGTTTTCCAAATATATTGTAAAGGCTTTAAAAAACATTATTATAGACAGGTAAATATCATGGCATGACAAAAAAAAAAAACGTTTTTGAACTTTTAAATGATTATTCTTACGGAAATTAAACTGGACGTCAGAAAAATTGAGTCACAAACATGTGGAGTCAAGGTGTCCTGGTGATGGAAAAAGAGTCATTGTGATCCTCCCTCGGTTTAGCTCCCTGGTTTGTGATCTTTGCTACTTACCAATGTCAGTTGTTCATGTCCCATAAGGTTTTTCACTCTACAAATAATGTTATCTGTTTTAATGCAACATTCCACACTTCCAACATTTCAAAATTGTGCTAGCACTGCTGGAAAGCTTGAGTAATGAGGCCCTGCACCACTGCTTTTGTTGGTCTAACTTTAACACTGAAGTGCCAAAGTTGTGAATTAGTTGTGAACTGTGTGAACGACCAACTCAGGATAAAGATCTTCCTCAAGAACTAAAGGTGAGGTCCACTGAACAACCAATTTAAAGAATTATGCTTTGAAAATGCTCTATAAAATCTAATAATAATAATAATTTTTATTTATAACGCACTGAGATTCTGTGTGAATATAAAAAGTGCTACAAAATTAAAGACAGAAATAAATGTTAGGATTCATTCAAAAGCTTTGCTAAAAAGGTTTTAAGACCACGTTTAAAAGCATCAACGGTCTGAGGAGCCCTTAGATGGTCAGGGAGAGCCCGGTCTCCCATAGTACGAAGCTTAGTTCTGGAGCGTTTTAAGAAATATGCTGATGCAGAAGGAAGTTATAAATCTGGTGTTATAAGTAACTTTTTTAATGATGGTTTTTCATTAATGTTAGTTTTATTAGTATTAATATTATTTGTATGTATTATTTCTTAATATTGTTTTTACCCCTCTATCTGCCTGTTCCTATAATATATTGTAGTGTCTATTAGGGGTTCTACATAAAAACAAGAACAACATCATGTGTTAATTAGGTACTTTTTAATTAATTAATTAATTAATTAATTAATTAATTATTAAATGGCATGTGAAATTGTAGCAAAAATTGCTGTTCTAACAACAGTTATAGAATACATTATTAAATAACAATGGACACTGAACATAAATTATTATTATTATTATTATTATTATTATTATTATTTTACAGTATAAGGTTTCACATTAAAACAACAACAGCATGTGTAAATTAGGTACTTTTTAATGACATGCAAAATTTCAGCAAAAATATTAGTTCTCTTAACAGCATTATTAGCTGAATACATTAATAAACGACAGTTCACATTGAACATGAACATTGAATATCATATAAATGAACATCATATATATATATATATACAAATATGAACATCATATAAATACAGACTGAACTCACTGAACCCCAAGAAACTCCAGTGCTTTGACAGTTATAGGTTTAAAAAAATCTAAGGGTGGGAATAAAGAACCCTGAACTCTTTAGGATGCTATGGTTTATGGTTCTAAATAAAACCGTTACTACATGTAAAGAACCTTTAAAGAACCATTTTTAGAGTGCACTGTATCCCATTACTCCAATGTTATTGAACAGCTGGAACATTTTATAAGAGTCATTGTGCAATGAAGAATAAATACCGCTATTTTGGCTGACCGTATAATTCTTATAAAGTCCAAAGAGCTGCTTAAAACAAACCTCAGAAATATATCTCCCACAATGTATCTCCCCTAAAATATAACTTATTAGCAACACAAAAATCGAAAATGCAATTTTACGCTTAAACCTGTTGACAGAATCATGTTTAGACAAAGTAAAACAGAGAACTATAAATGATGACAGTTTAATTTAATATAACATTAACAATACTATGTTTCCTGCATACATCTCTTGGTTATAAAAGAGTTTTTAATATAAAGCCTTCATTTATATAACCTATCATTATATACCCTATCTTTAATACGCTATTCAGTAGTTTAACTTTTCTAGTTAGACTAGTTAGTGAAACTATTTAACTACAGTGTAACATGTCTGTCCATTTTCAGTCACAAGATGGTGCCATTTAGCTGTGATTTCTTGCATTCATATAAAAAGGAGACTGTCCACTGATTTAAATACTAGGCCTGCACATTGAGTTGTCAGACGGTGGTAACTTAACTTTACAATAAAGGTTATAAATCCAGATGTTGTAGTTCCATTTTTAATAAGCGAATCTTGTGCACAATGTTTCAATCCGTGTAAAACCACTGTTTTTATGCCTCTCGCAGCTGATTTACTATAATTAGAACTGGTTATTTTTGCAACAATTATGATTTTGACATTAGAAAACAAAACAGTGCAAAACATCATCACAAAGAACACCTGAGTAAAAACTGAGCTCAGTTTAGCCTTCAACGTTTGGACAATAACCACTTCCACTTGACATAGAGCCTCTTTCATAAGTGGAACTGAGGCAACGAAGATTACAAAAGATCATAATGGGCTCCAAAGAGCAGTGACCATGGATGATGGGAATTGTGTGGAGCTGGCCAAGTAGTGCTCAAGACTCATAGCTGCGAGGGTGAGTGGGGTAGCCACGCTTAGTACTTCGAGTTGACATAACATATTCCTTGGCATTGTAACATCAAAAAGATTAGGATCAGGATAATATTGGTTATAAAAAACACCCAGTCAAAAAGCAAGGTGTGGGTGAAAAATATATAACACAAAGCTACTGGTGGAAAAATAATCTTTTTATTATTATTATTTATTTACTTAATTTTAATATAGCATTTACACAAAGAAAGAATACAGAGAATGTTGCCGTTATAATCATTTTTAATATGTGTTTTATAAAGGGTTACTCCACCCCAAAAGGAAAATTTTGTCGTTAATCACTTACCCACATGTCGTTCCAAACCCTTGAAAGCTTCGTTCGTCTTCGGAACACAATTTAAGATATTTTGGATGAAAACCGGGATACCTGTGACTGTCCCATTGACTGCCAAATCCTGTTGTGCCCATATTTGGTTCTTCCTGTCCTCATTATGGCCTGATTAGTTAATTTGCTTCACCTGTCTGTGTCTGATTCACCTCCCTTTATAAGTTGTTGTCAGTTCTAGTTCCGTTGTCCGATCTTTTTTTTTTTACGTGCAGCTGACACAGAACAGCGTACGCAGTTTGCGTCCACCGGATATTCTTCAAAATGGCGCTACGGTGACGCGGATATGACGAATTGTTGAATAAAGTCATTTTCTTTTCTTTGCATACAAAAAGTATTCTCGTCACTTCATAAAACTGATTAAGTGATTAATGACAAAATTTTCATTTTGGGGTGGAGTAACACTTTTAAAAGTGATAAATATAATTAATTATACAAATTGCATAAATAACATTATGAAATTATTGTTTAAAATAATTAAAAAAAAAAAAAAAAGTAGATGGCAGCAAGCCAGTGTCTTATTGACATTTATTCAATTGATTCGTTTCAAAATGGCTGATCCATTCAGAAACGAAGTAAGAAACAGTTTTATGAATGGGTCAGTGAATCACTGATATAAGGCATTCAAAATGCAAAAGACATGGTAACAAAAAACATTTGGAGCTTCAGACCCTTTAGCCCACCCCTAGCGCCGCCCCTGGTGAGGATGATGTTAGCTTTCACTGTTATGCTAAAGATCAGCTCTAAATTTCTTGACAGCCTGACAAAACATACCTATTTGCAAAACTAATTAAATGTAGAGCTGATAAAAAAAAATAATTTTAAGACCAGTAATTTCCTACTGCTAAATTCTGAAAAAAAAAAAAAAAAGAAAAAAAAAACACAGGTGGTATTTATCAGACCAAAAACTACCAGATGTAATAACCTAGTTGGGGATATTTAATAATCCGCAATATTGTCTACTTGATTGCACAGACACTATTGGAAGAGAAGAGAACTGAGTTGGACGATGATATCACTGAATCAGCGATAAACTGACTTTAACTGAAAAACTGTTTACTATCATCCTGTTTTTCCAGCTGCTTTACATCAGAACTGAATTTTGTTTGTTAAAGTTAGTTAATAAAAATACAACTTTTTGTTGTTAGTTCATGTCAGCTCAGATCCATTAAATAATGTAACAAACAACTTTAAATGTTACTAATTTTTTTGTAATTATTTAATGTATAAGTAATTATTTTTCGTTGTTAGTTTGTTAACTAATCTTAAATAGCTTACGTACATCTGAAAGATCACTTATTTTCTTACGTACATCTGAAAGATTAGACATATTTGACATCTAGGAAAAGTCCTATAGACATATTTCAGATGAGCAAACAATCTAAAAAATACGTCTTGCAGATGTAAATGCAGACATAGACGTCTCCAAGATGTACGTGTTGCTAATGTTAACAAATGGAGCCTTATTGTAAAGTGTTATCAGAAATGCAAAATTAATCACAAAATTGTTCTGTTCTTAAATCACTTACTGGTCTAGCATCATTACAGCATACCCTGATAGCACATAAACATCATGGAGACGTCTATTTGATGTCCACATTTACATCTGGAAGACGTATTTTTTACAGTGTTTGCTCATCTGCAATACATGTATAGGACGTTTCCTATCAGAGGTCAAATACGTCTATGAGATGTCTTTAAGATGTTTATGATTTAGAATGTATTTAAAACTGACATCTCACAGACATCTGCCAGATGTTTGTACACAGCAGATGCTTTCCAGATCAAGCGATCTTTAGCAGACATCTTGCAGATGTAAGGAACGTTACCCAGATAGCACACGTACATCTGCAAAATGTCTGTTAAATATCACTTAATCTGGAAAGCATCTGCTGTGTACAAACATCTGACAAATGCCTGTAAGATGTCAGTTGTACATATATTCTAAATCATAAACAGCTTAAAGACATCTAATAGACATCTATTTGACATCTGCCAGGAAATGTCCTATGGACGTATTGCAGATGAGAAAACTTTCTAAAAAATACATCTTGCAGATGTAAATGCAGATATCTAATAGACGTCTCCTTGATGTATGTTTGCTATCAGGGTATTATGTCGAAGCTTAACATGTCCAAATGTTAATTTTAATGTTTGGGAGAAGAAAAAAACACACAGTGTTTGTCAGATTATTTTAAAATGTGTCATCACTACCATAGTCCTGCTTTAATATAATGGTCTGAAATGGTCATAGCTTGCTGAAATAATAAGGTCAAATGGTGATTACTGAAATACAGTATTAGCAGGATGTTATATCTAATAAAGTTAATAAACAAAAAGTGGGGCCTGACATTTTCTGAAGCTCTTTATGCTCAGCAGGGGTAATTTAGTTGTTTTGGAGGAGCATCTGGTACAGAAGTGGTAACTAAGGACTGATGCAACATGAGAGTACTCATTGTAGCTTGTTACCTTTGTCAGTGAACACAAAGCAGGATGAAAACATGTTTATTTCATGACTCTTTAATTAGGCCCAAGGGAGGCAATCTAACTGTCATAACACTTCTAATAAGCACAAACTATTTTGTTTTGTCTATGTGGTCAATAAACATTAGCTCTCTGTGTTGCCTCAATCATATTCAAATTTAAATAAATTACATAACATTTTTACAAATAAATGTCATAATTTTGTCACGGGGTGTGAGGCAAGAGACAAAACACACAAAGAAGACAGAAAGGTAAACAGGCTTTAATACTCCATAGGGTAAATCCACCAGTACATCTAATACAACTACACAGAGGCGAGACCCGACAATCAAACACAGAGAACTGACACACACACACACACACACCCTTGAACATAATGATGAAATCAAATGAACAACCATGACAACTGATTAATTAAGGCTGGAATGTGGAAAATACAGAGTGCAAACTAACAGAAAGTGCGAAAGTGTGAAAGTGTTTTTGTTGTTGTTTTGTTTTTATTTGTTTATTAATTTATTTGCTTGCTTGCTGGTTTTCATTTATTTTTGTTTATTTGCATGTATTTTATTTACACATGAAGTGTTCAGATGCAAAAGTCTCTAATCTAACGTTTTTCTTTAAAATGAGCATTTCTTTCTGGTTTCTATGTAAGTACTGGTACTTCTGAATGGGTTGAGGCTGGGATTTAGAACATTTGACATAAAAGTACTTGATGAACACATATGTGTGGAGAGCATTCACTCAGTATCATTATCTCATTTTTAAAAAAGATGGGTTTAGAGGCTTTTGCATTGGATCTCTTTACATGTTTTACTCGCTGTTCACTTTTACTACTGGTAATTACCATGTCTCCCAAACTTGTCCTGGATGCCCACCATATTTTGGATGTCCTTTCATTTATTTCCTGAAATCTGGGCTTTTTTTTAAAAAAGGTTATGTTTAATGTACAATATACAGAAGTATTTAAATGAAAATATGACTCTATAAAGCACCTGAAACATATAGAGATGGAATATAGCATAATTACTAGTATATCTCTGGCAATATTGTCGATTTGATTACACAGACACTATTGGAAATTAACTGAACTGGATGACGACATCACTGAATCAACAATGAACTGACTTTAACTGAAAAATGGGCTGTTTTTTATTGTCGTCTTGCATTAATGATAAACTATTTTCCTGTTTGAAACTTTCCTGTTAAAGCTGCTTTGACACAATCAAACGCTATATAAATAAAGGTGGCTATTTAAGAAAATTAGTAGTCAGTACATTACACACTAAAATTATGTTTGCTGGTGATAGCACATACATTTCAGAATGTCGCAAGGAACATCAGAAGTAGCTTTTTAATACCACAAACATTGGTGTTGTGTATTTACGTATTCAGTAAGCATTAGATTCTAGCCATATTATCTACCATAAAATCATTATCACTTGACTTTTACTTTTTCAAGTAGAAATATTTTAAAAACTTCATTCTCAATTTACACTGTCAAAAGATACATGTCACAAACAAGGTGTTATGGGCAGTAAGGCCTGAAAAGCATGCATGGATGTAAACTGCAGAAATGTCATGACAGGGTTTTTGTAAACTGCAGGAGTTATGAGGTTTAAGAGGCTAAGTGCATCAAGTGTCAAATACGGAAAAAAATAGCCTTAATTGCCACAGTGTTTCTTGAGTAAAGAAAATGCTACTTATTCAAACATCAGTTCTTTATTTACCCTTGCATTGCGTAAATAGGATGCATATTTACAGCAAATGTAGACATTATTTTCCAAAATGCAAAGAATCTATTTCAAATATCCTTCAAACAGATTATTATACAAATTGAATGGTTTTGTGGAATTTATTTTGTATTACTTCAAAAAAGCATGCAGTACACATACATTAACAGTGTAACAAAGGACACTGAGCATAATAAATCATCTTTTTTTCTACATAGAAAACAGTTCTAAAGTTTAGGATCAGTTTGCTCTTTACATTTTTAAGAATTGAATACTTTTATTCAGCAAGTATGCATGAGATTGGCAGTAAAAGTGACAGTAAAGACATTTATAATATTACAAAAGATTTCTGTTTTTATGCTCTTGACCACCAAATCAGCATATTAGAATGACATGGATCATGTGACACTGAAAACTAATGGCTGCTAAAAAAAAAAAAAAAAAAACAGAGGAGTAAATTAATTTTAAAATATATTAAAATAAAACCAACTATTTTACCAATACGATTTTCCACATTATTACTGTTTTTACTGTATTTTTAATCAAGCTTGGGTAAGGTCTTCTTTCAAAAACCTAAAAAAATCTTACTAACCCCAAACATTTGAATGTTTGTGTAACTGTAGGCCAAAGTATCTTTTTCTTCTTGCTTCTTCTTTTTCTTCTTCTTCTTTTTATTCTTATTCTTGTTATTATTATCACACATTTGTCCAACACAGAATTTCTTACAGTGTAATTCTGAATTATATAACTTCACAGAATTTAATATAGTTTCATTCTCAAAGATTCTCAACCTGACAAAATTCCAAAATGCCATTAAGATCTTAATGCAATTATTCTTTTACACTCTCAAATTTACATTTAAAATGATCAAACATGGGTATAACATTATTATTATCATTATTTAGCTTTACATTTAAAAAAATATATTTATCAATTCAAACACAGATAGATAGATAGATAGATAGATAGATAGATAGATAGATAGATAGATAGATAGATAGAATTTACGTTGTTTTTAAGTGCTTGATTTGTCACTCTCACAAAAACAGTAACAAACCCATTGTTCTTGCACTGTCATTTAGTTATTTTGACATCTATATGTGGGTCAATACGAGGACCATAACAACGCATAGCTTTCTTCATATAGCTTCTGAGGGTCTCATCCCTAAAGCCATAAATGAGCGGGCTCAGAAAGCGAGGAAGCAAGATGAAGCAGAAATAATAAATGAAAGACATATCTGCTTGAGACAAGCTTGCATGCTGGAAAAGTAAGAGTTCTGCGACAGGCAGGGAGAAGGCCATCATGCTGAGGAGCAGCTGGAGCCCATGAAGCAGCACTGTGTGCAGAGCTTTCCTCACTGACACTCGGTCCTGCCGCATCCGCCGGGTCTCCAGCAGGATCCGAATGTACGTGAAGAGGATGACCACAGCGACCACTGCAAAGAAGATCCCATTGAGGCTCACTCTGAACAGAGCCTGAATGGGAGAAGCATTGAGCACAGTGATTTTGCAGAGCACAGGGGTCAAATGGACGTCTACGCCTGGCTTGAGCCGCATCAAGACAAAGTCAACGGTGGGCAGGATGCAGCTGATGATCCACAGGCTTAGAATGATGATCCAAATCCATTCAGGTCTCCAGATGGCAGGACGGTGAAGCGGGTAGAAAATAGCCACGTAGCGCTCCAGTGACATGGTGGAAAGGATGAGTGGGGTGTTTAGGAAGGTAGCAGTGGACAAATACAGCAGTGGCGCACAGAAGACGATTGCAAATTGCACACCACCCATCACTAGCAAGAAAAGGGATACAGAGGAGAGCAGCTGCAGGGTGTCGTTGATCAGCATGTAGGTGAAGAGGATGTAACGGGAGCTGTCAAAAAACTGCCTGCGAGATGCAAAGGTGTACAGCATCAGGAGGATGAAGAACATGAAGGCAACGAAGAACGGAATCACCACACACACCTTCACGATGACAGAGAGGTTAATGCTGGATGTCGTGTTGCCTGGGAGGTCTGTCAGATTCTGCATGGTTTCAAGCACTCTGCAGAGCCGATGATGTTACAAAGGCTGAAAGGAAGTTTGCAAAAGAACATTTATTTACTTTGGAATCTGGCAAATGAGAAAAATACTGAATAACTCAAACATCTAATATAATGTTCACTGAATTGTTAATAGGAGATTCTGCATCTGATCTGATTTTCGTTTATGAAATAAACTTTACGCTTGTTCACTCACCACACTGCCTCTGTTGGAGGAAACACTAAAAGACAATTAGAGATGGGTAGCCCACTTTTATACTGCTGAAGATTTGCTTCACGACAAAGGAATGGGATTTGTTTTCCCAAAGGATGGATTAATTTCACGCTATGAACGCAAAGCATCATTATAGCAATTAACAACCAAACAATCGAAACAAAACAAATCAAGTTGAAGGATTGTTTGTGAATCAGTAAGCGATGTGCTTTTGCAAAATTAACGATAATAATCATGTTTTTTGAATGCATGTACATTTTTAAAAACAAAGTTTTATACGTAGACCTAGATTGTTTGACTGGATAGCCAATATGCTTTTGCAAAATTACTGACAATAGTCATATGTATTGTTGTTGTTGTTGTTTTTATTATATATATATATATATATATATATATATTAAAGAAGGTTTTTTATCTATATATTGTATACAAGGTTTTATATGTAGACCTAATTTCTTCATCTGATTNGGATAGCCAATATGCTTTTGCAAAATTACTGACAATAGTCATATGTATTGTTGTTGTTGTTGTTTTTATTATATATATATATATATATATATATATATATATTAAAGAAGGTTTTTTATCTATATATTGTATACAAGGTTTTATATGTAGACCTAATTTCTTCATCTGATTAACAAGACCCTATAGAAAGACTTCTTAAAAGGAAATAATTAATTACTTAAAAATGATTTATTTACCATTTATTAAATAAGTTACAAGTTATGTTTATATAAATTATTACATGGTTTTTGCAGTAAAGCATTTTTTTTTAACTAATCCGTTTTATAATTTGTCAAATATTTACTGCTGGATAAGTATACTCAGAATGTTTGTCTGTTTCTTATGGCTGGTCATTAACAGAGCTATCAATTATTGACTGTGAACTGTGGTGCTCTGCCTTTTTTTTTTTTTTTTTTACAATTTTGTTTGTTCTGCAGTGCGGCAGAAAAAGTTGTACTTAGAGATGAAAGTACATTGGCAGCTTGATCTGCAGTGTCATAAGCGTCACTCATAATGGCAGTAAGACACGTAGCTCACAGCTGCTTGTTTTCTGAAGTGCACTGACCTTAAATATGGAGGGAAGAGGGACATATCGAACACCAAAGAGCAAACAACAAGCTTTATGATAAAGAAGATCTGGAACATTGAAAGTCTGCATATCCCTGTCTGCATTTAGGTCAACATTAAAAAATGCTGCTTCTCTCTACCTATTTAATTGGCTGGAATTATATAAATATTAAACTTTGTTATATTAGCTTGGATATTATATCCTTGCTCGTTTTAGTTTTAGCATATATATTTTAATGTAAATCAACTGTAATGTCTTTAAACATTAATATAGAACTATATTTATTGTTATTTTATTTACTGTTTTATTATTATTATTATTATTATTTAATTGTTTTATTTTATTTTATCTGCATCTTTTAATAGACCTTCCTTTTAACACTGGTAAAATCTCTAAGGATTTTTTTGGTTTTAGGACAACTTTGATGAAAGGTTTTGATCCACTTCAAATGTTGACTCCTATAGTTGACCACATCTTTCCAGAGTCAAATCCTACGCATATGTATATATATGTATGTATATATATGTATCCGCCTTATTTTTCCCATAAGAGTGGGTGCAGCCATTTGTAAATTTTTGTGTCTGGCTTCCGGTCTCATCTACTTCCAGCTATTTTTAGCTACACAAAAAGCTCGTTTTGCTGCTTGATATTGCAAACTGGTGTGTCTTACCATATTATTTTAATGTATTATCTTAATTATGAACACACTGGTTTGTAGTGCAAACTATTTTACTATTTACTGCACTTCGATATTCTTCTGGTTACTTCCCTATGGCAGATTATGAACCGGACGTCTAAAACAGCTTAATTCCGCATTGAAAAATAAGGTGGATAGGCCTTCCATTCTACCCCTGCTAAAATCTCTAAGGATCAGACGTGCATCACAGTAAAATGTTGACAAAATCTTCCCAGAGTCAAATCCTATGTGACTAATTATGTGTTTTTACAATTTTGCATATCAGTGTAATTTGTGTTTCTTAATTGTTTGGCAATGATGCATTTTGCATATGTATATGTATATGTATGTTAGAGGTCGTAATTACCGCCCCTGTCCAGTTGGTTGCGAAAGCGTTCCTATGTAGCAGCAGAGCGCTGGCTCCAGAACACAAACTGAACTGTCACAAATGTTATTCTATTAGTGATGGAAAGTTCGGATCATTTTACCGACTCGGACCTTTGAGTCTCGTTCAGCAAAATGAACGAATCATTTTTCGAGTCATTTCGTTCAATTTAGCAAAACACAAATTTGCTTACACAAATGTTGATCACACTACAAACAAGACAAAACTATAATGCTATAAGAAACAGAAAAGATTAATTCATTGTTTACCTGGGTCTTTAGTCT
>JAHKKF010516862.1:20871-38937 GCA_019740295.1 Labeo calbasu | reverse complement strand
GATGGATAGATGGATGAAATAATAATAATGGATGTATTAATGGATGGATGGATGGCATAGTGATGGATGGCAGATGGCTGGAATAGTGATGGATGGATAGATGACAGTGATGGATGGATGGATGGATGGATGGTGGATGAATGGATGGAATAGTGATGGATGGATGGATCACAGATGGATAGATGGATGATGGCATAGTGATGATGGATAGACGGATGGATGGAATAGTGATGAATGGCAGATGGATGGATGGATGGATTGATTAACGGATGGATAGATGGATGAAATAATAATAATGGATGTATTAATGGATGGATGGATGGCATAGTGATGGATGGCAGATGGCTGGAATAGTGATGGATGGATGGATGACAGTGATGGATGGATGGTGGATGAATGGATGGATAGAATAGTGATGGATGGATGGATGGATGGAAGGCATAGTGATGGATGGGTGGATGACAGTGATGAATGGATTGTGGATGAATGGATGGATGGAATAGTGATGGACAGATGGATGGATGGATGGTTGGATGACAAATGGATGGATGGATGGATGGATGGATGAATGGATGAATGATAGTTATGAATGGATGGATCACAGATGGATAGATGGATGGATGGATGGCACAGTGATGGATGGATGGATTAACGGATGGATGAATGGATGGATGAAAAAATAATAATGGATGGATGGATGGAATAGTGATGGATGGATTTATAGATGGATGGATGATAGACCATGAACGCTATTGGCTAAATCTTAACCAAAGTTAGGCTGGCTTTAATTTTGTCCACTTTTCACAATCCAATCAATTCATTTTATCCAAAGCAACATCCAAATGATGAATTTCTGATGAAGTCCCACCCTACATTTTATATGGCACAGAAAAAAAAAAACAAAAAAAAAACTAAATAAATAAAAAAAGTGCCTGTGATGGCATGCAGCAGCAGTAATATTAGAAGATGTGATGTGTCATTTCAGGAGATTGGTTGTGTTCATTGCAGCTGGAATATAATGTGGCTGAGTTTGTCAGTGTCCTTCACTGCATTATTCAAAACACAGCACACAGATCTGCTCAGAATTCAGCGAGCCTCTGCTGCCAAATGCCCAGCAACCGCTAACCATAATAGCTTCCACTGCATATGGACGAGCCATGATTAATCAGATTTGGATGGGACATTTGTACCAGACAAAAAAAAACAGAGCGATCCACCTTTAACACTTTTCATTAAGGTGCTGCCAAAAAGATTTTTCTGTCTGTCAGAGTTTAGGACAGAGAGTATTTCTTATTTATGCTGCGACGATTTGCATTACATGACCTGTTTAAGAAAAAGCACAAGAATCTGCACTCATTATTTCTTAATATGCCATCTTTAGAGCAGCTAAAAAAGGCTTACATTTTAGCCAGCTGAGGAGGAAAAAAATCAAAAGTTATTAAATCACTTAAATAGTTTACTTTAGAGAACTTGCTCACCTCTTTAAAGCTGAAGTGTGTAGTTTGAAATCATCAAACAGATCTGCAGAACTACATATTGCTGCAAGCAACAATTATAGCACATACATTTTTCATTAATTCCCAAAAAACTCTATTTTAGCTAGTAAATACCCAAGTCATGCCACTCATGCCAATTCATTTACAGTACATGTATTGCATTGTCACCATTATAGCGCCACCTTTTGGACAAACAGCAACTGCAAGTTGGTGTTTTACATGCATATACTGTACCTACGGGTAATTTCTTGATCTCATGTTAAGCTAAAGGGCAAAGATTTTTGGATAATTGTTCAAAACTGGACTCTTTGTCTTTGATGTACTGTATGTTTGCACTGAAATTCTCTTTTATGTCATCTGTTCAATGGCATTTCTCATGTGTTATCGTTCAGAAGCTCTGGATCTTTAAGCATAAGCGCTGTACACATGCACGTCCTCACATACGGTCTCTCTTCCCCATTAGCTCTTCTAGATAAAAGATTTAACATGAACCCGTGTTCAAAGCCCGGAGAAATCCATTAAACCCGCGTGAATCAATCCTGTCGATTCTGATGATAAAGACTGCATGTAGGTGTGAAAGCGAGGAGGTCATGAAGGGCCGGAAAAGTTTTTGCTATACAGCTGATGAAAAATGCATGAGATCTACTCCAGAGGAGCTGTGATTGTTTTGTTTTTGTTTTTTTTTGGTTGTCGTTTTTTTTATGGCTGACAGAATAAAGGAGGATGGAGAAAATTGAAAAATGTAAAAAGCCGAACATGTCTAAAAACAAACAGAGAGAATTCAATTTCGGGTCAAATATTACTCATAATAAATATTATCCACTGCCTAAGTGTATGTGTGTGTGAACATTTATTATTCTGTCATTTTAATATTTAAATGTTTTTCATAAATTATTATTATAACATAGTTGTTGTATTATCTTATTATATGATATATTTTAACTTAATATATTATATGAAATGTGAATATTACTATCTAAAATCTAAAACTACTGTAATAAAAATGAGTATTATCAATGATTTGTATGATTATATCATATCAAATGAATATTCATCATAAATTAATATAATTAATATAAATGTGTATTATTATTATTATTATTATTATTATATAAAAATTTGAACGCTATTACTATTATTATAAAATAGGATTATCAATATGATTAGTATGAATATCAAATTATTATTATTATTATAATACCCAAAAATATTACGCCAAATTATATTTGATATTCAATAAAACATACAATTATTATTATTAGTAGTAGTAGTGGTAGTATATACACAATATTTACATACTTACACAATTAAAGGTATTAATATTTTTATATTATGTAGAATATTAATATTACTATGGTATAAAAACCGAATACTACTACTATAAAATCTGCATAAGATTTCCATGATTGTCAAAATATTAATATAAATTATTATTAAATTTACAACATATTAAGAGAAATATACTTTCACGTTATGTAGATATACTAATAGATATATTAGTAGATATAATAATAATAATTGTGATTATTATTATTATATAAAATATTAATGGCATTATTATGATAAAACATGATTGGTAATATGATTAGTATAACTATCAAAATATTGATATTTTATTATTTATTACTATTATTATTTACTACTATTACTATTATTATATACACAAAATATTAAGCCAAATTATATTTGATATTCTTTAAAACACATACAAATATTATTATTATTTTATTCACAAGATATTAAAACTTTTATATTATATATTACTACTATATTAAAAAACAAATACTACTATTATTAAGGTTAGTACCAAAATGAGTTTGGTATGATTATTATATCACATCAAAATATGAATAAACATTATTATTATTAAATTCACAACATATTAAGACAAATATATGCTCATATTATATAAATACATTCATATTATATAATACATGCTATTATAATAATATATTTAATATTCTTATTATTACATTTACAATATATTATTGAAATATTATTGATATAATTGAAATTAAATGAATATATATATATATATATATATATATATACACACACACACACACACACAGTCATTGTGGTTCGTTGATCTGTTTCTTTATATTGGGAACTGGACAAGAAAACACTTAATGTAGTATTTCACAGGAAAAAGTAAACAACGGATCAGAAGAACATTAAAAAGGGCCCACGCCCATGTTTCAAACAAACACTTTCCAGTGTTTGCGACTCAGAAAACTGATTAAAAAAATAATGTTTGGAGGTTGTAGCAGAAAAGAATTGCAATTAGAAGAGACAGAAATACGAGGAAGATGGGAAGGAGGCTTAGACTGACACTGATGAAGAACTTGATGTGGGTTTGATTAGTGTGGTCTGGGGCAGCCGTGAGGAATGTGCCACAGCACGCATCACGCCGCAGTCTTTCTGCTGAGACGCTTACCTTATGGAGAGCCATTTAATCATTTCAGCTTCACATCCCTCCTCTATTTGCCTCGCTCACTTTGATTAATGACTCATGTTACATCCAATTCAGCTTTACTGACATGACTGCACCGCTCTGAGTGCTGCTGCTCATTTGGGATGATAACACTCGCACACATAAACACACACTTCCTGCAGTAGCTGCTGTGAGTGACGCTGCAAACCTGCCAAAACATATTGATTAGGGCCGTTCAGTACCTGCCAACATCACCAAACCTCACGTTAAAGATATATACTACCCTTCAAAAGCTTGAGATTATTTCAGGTTTTTGAAAGGAGTCTCTTCTGCTCACCAAGGGCAAGTCTGCATCTATTTGATCAAAAATACAGTAAAAACAGTAAGATTGTGAAATATTATTGCAAATTAAGACGTTTTCTATTTGAATATGTCATAAAATGTAAATTATCTCTGTAATCAAATCTAAATTTTCAGCATCATTACTCTAGTCTTCAGTGTCACATGATCAAATCATTCTAATGTGCTGATTTGCTCCTCAAGAAACATTTCTGATTATTATCAATGTTGAAAATAGTTGCGCTGCTTCATATTTTTAAAGAAACTTTGATTCATTTTGTTCAGGATTCTATGATAAAGTTCAAAAGAACACTTTAGATTAATTTAGTGCATTCTTGCTACATAAAAAAAACAATTTCTTTTAAAAAATTCTGAACAGTAGTGTTCGACCCAAAAATGGCATGTTTTTTTTTTCTTACCATCATGATGCTCCTAACACGTATGATGTTTTTCTGTGGATCAAAAAGGGAGAATTTCAAAGAAATAAACTTTAAACTGTAAAAATACAAAACACGAGATCACATTAAAAATATTAGAAAATTAAATTTGAAAAGTGTTATATTTTAAATATAAATATATATATAAATATATTTTTTTAATGAAATATGAATGAATGAATGAATGAAGGAATTATTGAACAACAAATGAATGGTTAAACAAATGAACAAATGAATGCATGAATTCATGAATTAATAATTAAACGAATGATTAAATGATTAAATGAATGAATAAAGGAACAAATGGATGAGTGGTTAAACAAATGAATGAATGAAGGAATGAATGAATGAATGGACAAATGAATGGTTAAACAAATGAACCAATGAATGAATGAATTCATGAATTAATGATTAAACGAATGATTAAATGATTAAATGAAAAGGAACAAAAGAATGAGTGGTTAAACAAATGAATGAATGAATGAATGAATGAATAAACAAATTATTAAAAGATCAAATGAATGAACAAACAAACAAACTAATACAATGTCTTTAATTTCTTGATGTAATCTAATTCCTTTACTTTGTGTAGGGTGGCATTAATTGTAAAATGTGCTCAAATATGCACAAAAACCCCCAAAGCCACAGGAATGAGCGAATCAGTCCAAAGCTGGATCAGAAATAATTTCCACTCTAGTCTCTTAGTTCCCCTCGGACGTCCAGTAATTGATTTTTTTTAAACCTCTTTTGTCGTCACTCCAAACCCAGCCTGTGCTCTCTCAGCTTTTCCACTTCTATGTCTTTCTAAGCAGTTTTTTGGCCACATGAGGCCACAGGCTTCACCCCACCAGACCTGAGAGGACAAAAACTTTTTCTTTAAACGAGACCCTGTCAAAATAACCAACACCCACACAGAAACACATTTGTGAAGCCGCAAGTTTCCATAACCTGAACTTTTTTTACTTGCGAATAAACTGATCTTTCAGTTTGTGTAAAATAGTCAAATGGATGCTGCGCTTTGTAAGTATTTCATTCAATGGATTATCCAAAAATAGACATTAACATACTGTATTTGATCATACACTGACCAAAATTATAAATGCAACACTTTTGTTTTTGCTCCCATTTTTCATGAGCTGAACTCAAAAGTCTAACACTTTTTCTATGTACACAAAAGACCTACTTCTTTCAAATACTGTTCACAAATCTGTCTAAATCTGTGTTAGTGAGCACTTCTCCTTTGCCGAGATAATCCATCAACCTCACAGGTGTGGCATATCAAGATGCTGATTAGACAGCATGATTAGGTGTGCCTTAGGCTGGCCACAATAAAAGTGCAACACATCTCCTTCACATAGAGTTGATGAGGTTGTTGATTGTGGCCTGTGGAATGTTGGTCCACTTTTCTTTAATGGCTCCGCGAAGTTGCTTGATATTGGCAGGAACTGGAACACGCTGTCGTATACGCCGATCCAGAGCGTCCCAAACGTGCTTAATAGGTGACATGTCCGGTGAGTATGCTGGCCATGCGAGAACTGGGATGTTTTCAGCTTCCAGGAATTGTGTACAGATCCTTGCAACATAGGGCCGTGCATTATCATGCTGCAACATGAGGTGATGGTCGTGGATGAATGGCACAACAATGGACCCCAGGAGATGTCACGGTATCTCTGCGCATTCAAAATGCCATCAATAAAATGCATCTGTGTTCGCTGTCCATAACATACGCCTGCCCATACAATAACCCCACCGCCACCATGGGCCACTCGATCCACAACATTGACATCAGCAAACCGCTCACCCACACGACGCCATACATGCTGTCTGCCATCTGCCTTGTACAATGAAAAATGGGATTCATCCATGATGAGAACACTTCTCCAAAGTGCCAGACGCTAGCGAATGTGAGCATTTGCCCACTCAAGTTGGTTACGACGAGGAAATGCAGTCAGGTCAAGACTCCGATGAGGACGACGAGCATGCAGATGAGCTTCCCTGAGACGGTTTCTGACAGTCTGGGCAGAAATTCTTTGGTTATGTAAACCAATTGTTGTAGCAGCTGTCCAGGTGGCTGGTCTCAGACGATCTTTGGAGGTGAAGATGCTGGATGTGGAGATCCTGGGCTGGTGTGGCTACACGTGGTCTGTGGTTGTGAGGCCAGTTGGATGTACTGCCAAATTCCCTGAAACGCCTTTGGAGACGGCTTATGGTAGAGAAATGAACATTCAATTCACGGGCAACAGCTCTGGTGGACATTCCTGCAGTCAGCATGCCAATTGCATACTCCCTCAAAACTTGCGACATCCAGCCTAAGGCACACCTGTGCAATAATCATGCTGTCTAATCAGCATCTTGATATGCCACACCTGTGAGGTGGATAGATTATCTCGGCAAAGGAGAGGTGCTCACTAACACAGATTTTGACAGATTTATGAACAAAATTTGAGAGAAATAGGCCTTTTGTGTACATAGAAGAAGTCTAAGACCTTTGAGTTCAGCTCATGAAAAATGGGGGCAAAAACAAAATAAACATTTGCGTTTATAATTTTGGTCAGTATGTATAAACACTACATTCATGACATTTCCCACAAAAATACCTATTGTTATATATGACAAAATTCCTCTCATACAGTAGATGTAAACATCATCTCTGTAGCTCTTTCAAGTTTTCTTTGTTCTTTTCATGTTTTGTTATGATTCATACTCACATGCATCTTCCCCATACAGCACTCCACACATTTCAAAGGATGTCTCTTCCATTCTTTCAGGGTATCTCGCAATCTGACGGAAGGTGCAGCGGTAAATAGGAAATCCTCATCGCTGTGTTTTTTCGTCTGTAGAACATCAAAGAGCAGAATAATGGAGTTGTGAATGGTAATACAATTAAAGATGGATCTTCTAGATAATATAGCAAAAGGGCTCGCTCATCTTCGCTGGGGAATACACTTGATGAAGTTCCTAATGAATTCAATTACGCCAAACCTGTGTGAAATATCGTTCTCGGAATCAAAGGCCTGCGATGCTAAAGATCAACCCAGTCACGAATCGCACAAAACTATTTCAGCTGACTAATAAAATCCCTCTGTGTCCCAGAAAATCAATGCAATCTGTTGTTGAAATGGTCCAGACAGAGTTGACAAATGAAAGATTTATAATAACAAATAGATTAGAGCACAAACCAATCTCATTAGTATTCATAGTATTTATGTAAAGTAGTTCTATCAAACACACAATATGAGCAACAGACATACAGATTACAATAAAATTCAATGCATTCATGTTGATCAGTTAGTTGTAATAAACAGCAGTTTGCACTTTTTACATTCATCTGGGGTAATGTTATTTTTTCTACATATACTGTACATTCATAGAGATAAAAGAGCAATACATTTGTAAACATTATTTACATTAACTTAGATTAATAAGCACTATAAACTGTCTTTTTTATTGCTAGTTCATGATACATAATGCACAATATTCTAATACATAATTAAATGTCATCAATTACATAATACTTTGTTTGGGTTCAAATAATATTTAAGAGTTATTTTTGCATCAATAAAAATACGTTAAGTAAATGCAACTAGATTTATTACATTATTTACATTATTTATTTACATTAACATATTATAAACAAACATTAATAAATGAACAACATACTTGTAAACATGGTTAACATTAATTTTATTATTTATTTTTAGGTTTTATTCATTTACCTTAGATTAAAAACCACTGTAAAATGTCTTTTCATTGTTAGTTCATGATACAGTACATAATGTATAATAATAATATTATAAAACCATATCTACTTTTTTATACTAGTATTAATACATAATTGTACGCGTAAACATGGTATCAATTTCTTAATACTTCAAGTTCGAATTATACTTAAGAGCGATTTTTACATCAATAAAAATACAGTAAGTAAATGCAACTATTATTATTATTATTATATCATTTAATTATTTACATTAATACATTATAAACAAACATTAATTAAAAAAAAAACATTTGTAAACATTTTTAACATTACTTTTATTATTTAATTTTTATTTTTTAAAAAGCATTGTAAAAATGCGGTTCCTTCTTAGTTAATGGTACATAATGCTTAATAGCAATATTATATACTGTATAATATACAGCATTAGTAGTACTAGTATTGATACATTACTAATTAAACTAATTAAACATGTTATCAATTTCTTCATACGTCAGGTTCAAATAATTTGTATTAATGTATTATATTAATTACATTATTTTAATATTAATATATTATAAACAAACATTAATAAAATAATATATTTGCATTTATTTTAAATTTTTAATAAGCACTGTAAAAATGCTGTTCATTGTTAGTTCATGACAAATAATGCATAGTTATTTTTAAATTCAAATAATATTTAACAGTGATTTCTGCATCCATAAATGACATTAGGTAAATGCATTTATATTATTACATAATATAAATATGATTAATGTTTTATTTATTTAAAATGATTTTTAACACCACAGATAAAACAACTCTACAATTTGAAAGGTATTACAACCCATCTGTGTGACATCACTGAAATGTAAATTCTTTTTTAGCCAATCAGAAAGGTTTTCTACCCGTCAATCATCCTGCAGGGGCGTGGCTTTAGAGAGATGCTGTGCACAATTCTGAGAAGAGTCTAAACTATAATCTAAATACATGTCAATACTAATTAGGACACGCTGTACCAATGCACAACGGACTTGAGCAAAGAATCATCTAGGAAGTGAAAACATCGACAATATCGTGTTCTTTGAGTGTAAATCAAGAACACAGAGCAGCGTTTGTATTTAATTAGCTTTCAGTGAGCCTGCTGTGCCCAGCCAGTATGTAATGAGTGGGTAATGCTTTTAATTGGAGACATTCCCGTGATTCTGACAAGAGCATTTCCGAGCTTAGGCCGAGATTCAGTACGAAAATCCACTTGATAAGCAAACACAGCCCCTTCACCCGGGAAAGTGCATTCAACCGTTTTAACTGGAGCAAGGATTTAAGCTTTTTCATTTTTTCTTTTGTAATGCTCAGGGAATTTAGCCATTAAATTTCAGAAAGTTTTCAATGCCAAGATGCCATGTTTCAGGAAAAACTAACAGCCAGTGTGTGTGTGAGAGAAAGATTAAGATTCCTGAATGAGAATTTGATGCCTTGAGAACTCAATTTCACAGGGAGAATAAAGCAGAAAATATGCTAATTCAAATGAAGACGCTGGCCTGCCGGTTAGTACCGGTGGGTCAAGGTTTAGCTGGTTAGCGTGGACCCATTCGCCCCTACTGGTAGATATCGTAACTACACCAATCAGTTGCAAAGGAGGAGAAAATATAGTAGTGGCACAGTGCGTCTTTAACAAATTCATCATCGGTAGGACCTCAGGCTACTAACTGTCTTTTGAACATCATCAAAACCAAAACAACATGAACATCAAAACGCCTTTGAAGATAATAAGGACTGATTTTTGCCACCACAAGGAAAGAAACTATTACCAGATGAGCCAACGTGTTAAAGCCCTCTTCAGCGAGAAGAGGAAAAAAGACTGAAGCTTGTTTTTACTGGAGTGGAAATCTTTCTCCCCACTTCAGTCCATGAAATAAATGAGAACAGGAACAGCATGTACAGTGCATTACGAGGACATGAATGAATGAGTTTTTACACATTCATTTCAGACTTTTTTCCTGACGAGAGGAGATCAATGGCCGCCAAAGTTCAGCTCCCAAAGTTTTTCAAAAAAATGTTTAGGAGGGTGTAAAAAGTAATGAGAAATGGTAGTTAAAGTACACTCTTAAAAAAAAAAGTTCTTTCTATGGTTTCATGACCTTTAACATCTACGGAATCTTTACATTGCACTAAAGGTTCTTTATTGTGGAAAAAGGATTCTTTAGATTTTTAAAATGACAGTAAGAAAAAAATGGTTCTTTTAAAAACTGTACACTGTTTAGATTCTTAAAAGAACCAAAACTGGTTATTTACGGCATTGCTGTGAAAAACCCCACTTTTTGAATCTTTAGTTTCAGGAATGTATAGATATTATGTCAAATGTTACTTAAATTGGTAACACTTTACAATATGGTCATTTGTTATGAAAAACAATGAACAATACATTTATTGTTAGTTAATAAAAATACAGTTGTTCACTGTTTGTTCATGTTCACAGTGCATTAACTAATGTTAACAAACACAACTTGTGATTTTAGTAATGCTTTAGTAAAAGCTGAAATTAACATCAAGATTAATAAATGCTGTAGAAGTATTCTTCATTCTTAGCAGTTAACTAATGAACCTAATTGTAAATTGTTACCCTTAAATTTTACTTTGAGCCTTTTATCTAAATTAAACACTTTTTATAGCTTTTTAAAGTCATATGACATTTTTGATTTTTTAAGTTATAATTGAGAAACAAGTGGCATTTTTACCTTCTAAACTGACTTTCAATTTTAGATTTAGATTATTTTAGATTTTTCGAGTCTGCATGAAGTTATAATTGAGTAAAAATTATTATTTTTACTGAGCAAAAAGCAAAAATATTCAGTTTTAATAAAGCTCAGGCAGAGATTCCTCAAATAGTTAAGTATTATTACTCAAATACTTTACAATGACTACTTAAAAAGGACATTATACAAAAAAACAAAACAACAACAACAAAAAGGTTTTGAACGAGTGAAAATTGATCAATTAGTGACACATTAATTATGAACATATTATTTTATACTAAACATAACTACACTCTATAGAGAATATAACATCATTACCTGAATATTTAAACAACACATAGTTATTAAACAAAACATAAAACTATACAAAATGCCTACCTTGACTCAAATCATGTTAAATCTGTAATTTATATAAACAGTCATATTCTTTTTCTCAAATTCCAAATGGCAACATTGCCACAATTTCACTTTGGAATTCCAAAATACAAATTGGCAAATATAAGAATATTAAAAAAAAAAAGAACTGAAAAAGATATAAACTCACAATTCTCATTTACTTTCTGATAATTCGAATTTAACGTCTACAAATTCTGCTTTTGTTTCCTTTTCAATTGTGAGCTATAAACTTAGAATTGCAAGAATAAAGTTTATATCTCACAACTATTTATACTGAGAATTGCGAGTTATCTCACAATTTGAAGTTTAGATCTCGCAATTCTAAATTTATTTAAAAAAAGTGAGAATTGTGAACTACAGCTGAAGTCAAAAGTTTACATCCCCCTTTCAGAATCTGCAAAATGTTAATTATTTTACCAAAATAAGAGGGATCATACAAAATGCATGTTATTATTTAGTACTGACCTGAATAAGATATTTCACATAAAAGATGTTTACGTAGTCCACAAGAGAAAATAATAGTTGAATTTATAAAGTTTACATACACTTGATACTTAATACTGTTACCTGAATGATCCACAGCTGTCTTTTTTTGTTTAGTGATAGTTGTTCATGAGTCATTTGTTTGTCCAGAACAATTAAACTGCCTGCTGTTCTTCAGAAAAATCCTTCAGGTCCCACAAATCTCCTTGGTTTTTCAGCATTTTTGTGTATTTGAACCCTTTCCAACAATGACGCTCTAAGTTCACACTAAGGGACTCATATGAAACTATTACAGAAGGTTCAAAAGCTCACTGAGAAAACCATGCATTAAGAACTTGGGGGTGTAAACTTTTGAACAGAATGAAGATGTGTATATTTTTTTTTTTTGCCTAAATATCATATTTTTTCATTAAGAACTGCCCTTCAGAAGCTACAGAAGATAAGTTACAAAATACAGAAGACAAAATAAGTTAAATTTACCCTGATCTTCAAATTTAAAAAGTTTTCACCCCCCGGCTCTTAATGCATCGTGTTTCCTTTTGGAGCATCAGTGACCGTTTGAACCTTCTGTAATAGTTGCATATGAGTCCATCAGTTGTCCTTATCTGTGAACATGGGTCTAAAAATCATACAGTCATTGCTGGAAAGGGTTCAAATACACAAAAAAGCTGAAAAACCAAACAATTTGTGGGACCTGAAGGATTTTTCTGAAGAACAGCAGGCAGAACTGCTCAGGACAAAGAAGGGACTCACGAACAACTATCACTAAAAAAACACAGCTGTGGATCAATCAGGTAACAACACAGTATTAAGTATCAAGTGTATGTAAACTTCTGAATGGGGTCATTTTTATAAATTCAACTGTTTTTATTTACGTGAAATATCTTATTCAAGTCAGTACTAAATAAACAATAGCACGCATTTTGCACGATCCCTCTTATTTTGGTAAAACAATTAACATTTTGCAGATTCTGCAAGGTGTATGTAAACTTTTGACTTCAACCGTATAAACTCTAAATTGTGAGACAATTACTTTAAAAAAATATATAAAAATTGTATCCAGTTGCAGAAACAAGCTTCCCTACTTTCCGAAAAGTTATATGAATATATACTTATATGAAAACACATCTGAAAAGTTGAAAAGTGGATACCATGCGATGCATGTCGTCATTCCATCTGTTGAAGAAAGAACAACAGATCCAAAGCACAAAAAAGTTTAATAATAAACTCTGAACCTCTGAGTCAACTTGGCACTTTTGTTTTAGCACACATCCACAAAACGAGTGCTTTTAAACTAGACACGAGGCATCTATAATAAAGAGCAGCGTTCACTTCTAAAAAAAACCTACTGAAGTTTGGAGCTTGAATCGCTGGCCCACGGTGAGCCTCTGTGTTCGTGCTGTGCTCGACTCGAGGAAACAGCTCACCTAACGTCATATTTCATTCTGCCTGGGCTTTGATCAGGAGAGCTGCTGCTCCAGATTTCCCCACGATCATGTGTGATGGAGGACGAGCTGGTTCACCGCAGCAGGAGCAACACCGGCGACCTGGAGAGCGCTGAGGGATGATGAACCTGCAGAAGATCAACAGCACAATGTTCTTCTCAGCGGGTACAAGTTCTCCTAAAATCCCATGGAACAAGGACATTTTTTAAATGCATTATAAATGATCATGCATCCTTAGCATTACTGTAAAGAAACAACAGAATAGGACAGACAAAAATGAGTTTTAACTGCCAAAGAATAATTACATTTGAGTGCAGAGTATGTGTGAAATATATTGCTCTCTGAAGAGAAATCCACATCATTTAGAGACACTTCCTCCATCTGCTGCAGTGCAGGAGTTTTACATTCACTCGTCAGAGCAACAGCTGCATGCAATGCCAAGTCAAGATATTAGCATGGTGATGCTCGCTATGCACTGCGGCAGAGCGCTGCTTTAAATCAAATGACTGGTGTGATGCATGATATGGTGCGGACTGACTGAATGTTCTTGTTTGATTGGTTAAATCCATAAACCCTGTGGTGATGCCTCCTGAGAGGTGCTCGATATTACAGCAATGAACTGAACATCATAACATAGGCAGGCATCAGGACTGAGTGTATGAATTATGAATGCCTCAATAAGATGTTACAGATATATACTGTTGTACAAGGGATGCAAATAAATGACTGTCATTTCTATATTAAATTAGAATAAGTAATGCATGAATGTACATGTACAGTGCATTACAGGGACTCACTAATACAGTTATGAATGAATGGATTTTTTACACATTCATTTCAAAGTTTTTTTTCCCCAACAAGAAGTCATTTTAACATAATAGTAAGAAAGAATGGTTCTTTTAAGAACTGGACCCAGTTCAGATTCTTTAGCGAACCAAAAATGGTTCTTTTATGGACCATTATGACCAATATGAGTGTCAAACATTTTTACTTAAATTTTACTTTAAGTCTAGGACTACCTACCAAAACAAATACTCAGTGATAGTAAAAAAGTAAAACAGTCATATGACATATTTTGTATTTTTTTTTTTAAGTCTACATAAAGTTATAATTGAGTAAAAAGTATTATTTTTATGTTCGAAATGTAACTGATCAAAAAGTAAAAATATTCAGTATTAACAGAACTTGTGCAAAGCAGAGATTCTCCAAAAAGTGAAGTACTATTAGTCAAATGCTTTACAACAGCCAGTAAATAATGAATATGATAACTTTTAAAATACAAATTATTCATCCCTTCTCAAAAATAACTGAATGAATAAATTAATTAATTCAATTAATTAATTTTATTTACATGCATGTCTTTCCATGCAGCAATTGTTTATTTATTTACTGTATTTTTTAAAGTCTACATGAAATTAGACTTGAGTAAAAAAGTTTTTTTTTTTTTTTTTACATTCTAAATGTAACTGCTCAAAAAGTAAAAAGTATTCAGTTTTAATAAAACTTAAGTAAAGCAGAGATTCTCAACAAAGTAAAGTACATAAATAATAAATAATGCTAAATAATGAATATAATGATTTTTAAAATACAAATTATTCATCCCCTCTCCGTACATTAGTTTTAAGGGGGAATAAAACAAAACAAAACAAAAAATAAAATAAAATAAAATAAAATGTGGAGCCAGACTTCAGTAAAGATATATATATTACTTGAAAATTCTTGAAATTTTTTTTTATGAATTAGATCATCATAATAACTGATTAAATAAATGGAAAATATATAAATTATTTTTATTCAAATATGGTTCTTTCCATGCAGCATTTATTTATTTATTTATTTATTTATGCAGATAAAGAAATAAAACAAAAAAGTCTTACCTTTTATGTGTAGGCTGCAGATATATCAGAATCCCATGGACAATACATGTATTTAAAGTCCTGATAACTGGGAAAAAATAGCAGAAGTTGTTATACAAGTTACTCAAAAAGGAATAAAGACATGCTATCACTAATCCATCTTTTAATGGATGGATAAGCCATACGTAACAGAAAAAAACTACCATATTTCTCCGGAATAAGATGAATGTGGACTTTAAACAGAACCTGTAAGACTGAACACATAGAAACAGGCAGAGTTAATTAACCAACCCACAGTAAAACTGAATGTAGTTAAAGTGCAAAAGACAAGGTCAAAGATCATACAAACATACATCCAGTGATTAATTAATTTGTTTGATATAAATATGGAAGTTGTCAAGGTCATCCAGTAATGAATCAATCATAAAAGAGCAGGAACATGCATTAATAAAGTGCACAGGGTGGATTTTGATGTGATCTAAGCAACACTGACATAGAGAAACGACCACAAAACGTTTGGAGGAGTTACATTACATTACATCCCTCAAGTCCATGCTGTGCTGAAGCCTCCATTACTCTCAGCATTCATTTTAAATGGGAACATTTCAACGGCCCATAAGCCTCGTTCACAACATGAGGTTAAAGCAAGCAATGCTTCACACGTGTCCTGTCATATTAGATCACATCCAGCTTTGCTATAAGTCATTTGAGATCCATTTTGCTTCTTTGTTGTTACAAACACATAAATATTAATTTATTTAACTGCCTTTAATTGGCCATATTGCAATCTCACATTGCTTTCAGCCATTTGAAACTGTGTACACAAATGTTTAAGGCCTTTTTAGTCATGTTTGTGACATACCGTGTCTCTTCTCATGTTAAACAACACTCTTACCTTAGAGTACTGAATTATTCAGCGACTTTCCACAGACATCTTTGTTTTAAAGACGCTCCCTCCTACTATCCTCTCCTCTTTGGTAAGCCGTCAGTGAATTAATTTTTCATCTGCATGTTATGATGTGAACCATCTGTTTGTGCTTTATGAGCCCATGTTGAGAGATGAACGAGCAAATCCGTAAATACATCAAAGTGATCCGCAAATGTCTGTGCCATACGGTAACAATGACAGTCAGAGTGGGAAGACATCTAATGAACTCTATATATACACACATCGAATGCACTCTGACCTGCAGATTCACAGAGCAAACAGACATTTGAGCAAATGAGAATCTAAATGTCACAGATTGACCACTTTACTCAAAACAAAGAACACAGATCTTAAAATGACAGAAACTGGAGTAGATATTTTACAATTTTGAGTGTATTATTAAAGGGATAGTTCACCTAAAAATGAAAATTCTGTCATTATTTACATGTCGTTTCAAACCTGTAAGACCTTCGTTCGTCTTCGAAACACAAATTAAGATATTTTTGATGAAATCCGAGAGCTTTCTGACCCGGCATAGACAGTCATGAAACTGAAATGTTGCTTGGGCCAGAAAGGTAATATGAACATCGTTACAACAGTACATGTGACATCAGGGGTTCAACCGTAATTTTACAAAGCTACACTCGTAATTTCTTTCAACATCGGGGCAGGAAAAGTGTCAGTGAAAAATTTGGAAAACAAAGTAATTTGCATTAATTATTTGGAAAAGTAAGATATTTTCTTCTAAATTTAACAATAATGCATTACTTTACTAGTTACTTGGAAAAGTAATCTGATTACATAACTCATGTTACTTGTAAAGCGTTACCCCAGCATTGGATATCACTGCATATTTAAATATTGATTATCTGTTTTTTTGTTTAGTGATAGTTCAATGAATGTCCAGCTCCTGCACATTCTTTGGTTTTCTGCATATTTACAACCTTTCCTACAATGACTGTATGATTTTGAGATCCATCTTTTCACATTGAGGACAATTATTACAAAAGATGAAAACATTCACTGATGCTCAAGAAAGCAACAAAATTAACTTTTTGAATTGGATGATCAAGGTAAATTGTACTTATATTGTCTTCTGGGAGATATGTAAATATGTACATAGCTTCTGAAGTGCAATACTAAATGGAAAAAAAAAAAATCTGAACAAAATCAGAAAAATGTACACATCATTAACCTGTTCAAAAGATTACAACCCCTCGCTCTTAATGCATTGTGTGGCCGTCGTAAATCAGTAAATATTTTCACCTTTTGTAATAGTTGTGTACGAGTACATTACTTGTTCTCAGTATAAAAAGATGGATCTCAAAATCATATCATCATCATCCAAATATGCAGAAAATGCTGGAAAAACTAAAAAATGTGCAGGAGCTGGAGGATGTTTCTGAAGGACAGCAAGCAGATGAATCATCCAGGAAACAACACACAGTGTTAAGATTCAAGGGTATATAAACTTCTGAACAGGGTCATTTATATAAATTCAGTTATTATTTTGTCTTGTGGAGTATATATAAACATCTGTTTTGTTAAAGGGGTCATCGGATGCAAAGTTCACTTTTACATGCTGTTTGAACATTAATGTGTGTTGCCAGTGTATGTACAAATGTACCCTATAATGATAAAAAGTCATGCAATGGTTTTTAATTAATCTGTAAAAATAACATCCCCTTTTTCAAATCGAGCCATTCTCTGTGGGTGTGTGCCATCACACAGACAGAGGCCCCTCCCACAGTAGTTGATTGACTTGAGCGTCTTACCTCAGATCAGTTGTAACAGTC